>JAQIWI010000371.1:0-35613 GCA_034698825.1 Deuterosminthurus bicinctus | reverse complement strand
TAATCACAATGACAAGGTGGCGCAGTACAGAAGATTCCGCGCGTAATTCCATGCATACATCCTCCGACTAGAATATTGAGAAATTGCGTAATATCTGATCAGAGTTGCCAAGGGAAGAGATGAGGGCACGTATTCTCGCGCTTTCTTTTAAAGCGGATTGAAAGTAGGTGAAGACTATACATGTGTGCAGGATACTCAACCGAGAGTATGTGTGCGTGCTCCAGACGGTGCCGTGGCATCCTTTAATATTAGAAATTTTCATTACTTTTTTCCAATTCTACACTGATTTCTCTCTTCTGCGCAAACTTAAAATCCCACAAGTCTTCCATGTCATGCATACGGTCATGCACTAACAATGTGTATTAATGTTTGTTTAGTAGCGTACACAAGCTTGCGAGTGCGCAGCGCCTACAGCTTCTCAGACCTAAAGGTTGAAGTAAATACCTCGACAGCTTGAAGGAAGGAATGGGAGGAGAATATTAATTTTGAATATGAAAAGAAATAGGGCTGCAATGGTATCTCAACATAGAATGTTGCCTGTACCTCATATACAGACTGCTGAACGTCCTTCACGTTTTTTCGTCGTGAAAAACAAAGAATGTAATTTCTACCAATCTTGAATTTCAGTCTGAATCTCTACTTTGTAAAGATTATCATTAGAGTGCTAATGAGCTGTGAGGAGGAAATAAGGCCCAAGCTCATTTTCAACCTCTAATAACAGGACGTTGAATATAACATGGAAATCAAAAGGTAAAGAGATTACATTTGAAGCCAACTATAAGAGAAGAGAGAAGCGTAGTGTAAGAGTTGGAGGTAATGGATTTAAAACTGTGATTTTGCCCATCTGTGAACGGTGAAAGGGGAGCACCAAAATTATTGACATTTGCTTCCAACAAGCAGTAGGATTTTAGGCGTTTGCAGGTGTGTAGGGAAGTCAAAGGAGAGCTTGAAATGAGCTGAATATTCTGATTTGGTTTTTCTGACTGAGCTTGGGGGAAACTAGCTTGAGGGCTTACATCCAACCGTGGCAACGGTCAAGTGGACATCTCAATTAGGAGCATAAATGAAAATAGTAGTGCATTTTACCTCTCCAGCTATGTGTCCCACTACCCATTAATTGAACCGAGCTGGAATAAGGGAGATTTCAATTATTTTTGCACCTTGTTTTACCTTTCCAGTTGAAGTAATCATTCTAATGATCACTACGGCCGTCTCCATCTACGTGCCTCACTGATAACTTGATTCGGGAGGAAGACTGGGATGGGTTTTATCATTGTGCAGGTGCTGCTGGTGCTGACATCGGAGAAAAGCAATTTAAATGGGCTTCCGCTTGTTGCCTTTGCCCTACATTCAAGCTTAAAGTCATCTCTTCCAATTTACTGCCAGCTAGCCTACAAACAAAGAAACGCCTGGAAGCGGGTAGCAATAACGGCAATATTTCCCTGTACCCGTTGCCGTACGAAGCTAAAGCGTCCGGGCCTTCTTATTTCTAGGATTTTATTATTCTTGGAAAGGCCGTTGCTATGCTGGGCTTTGTCATTGGCTTTGCTGTATGCACACTTACATATAGTAATGGTCGGAACAAGCTGAAGATAAACAAGCCAGTATTCCCAAGGCCGCTGTTTTACAAAAGAATGTTAAAAGGGACACCTTATGGACGACTGTTGAAGGAAAATTAGCTTCATTACTTTCTCGCCCGGCCTACGGGAAGCTTGAAGGGGAAACAATAGAGTTTGTGACAACAAAGCAGTTTCCATATTCATATAGTGTCTGCCCTATCACATCGTAGAATCCAACAAGGAAGTCTCTTCTGCAAGCCTGCAATAGAATTTAATAATTGAAATGCTATTTTAATGTAGCTCATGTTCAATTGAGTCTGTCACTGGATAGCACAGGACCTGAAGACAACTATGAACATCACATGGTTGCATGACGCCTTTGACAAGTGCTTTCACTTTGAAACTAGCCGAGAGAAGGAATGAAACACAGACTAGAATTAAGGGAAGGCAGGAGAGGAGGGTTTTGTTTAGAAAGCTTGGAATGACAGGAGCGAGTCATTGATGTAATGTAACAGCTACAACAGGATTTTCCCGATGGGAAATTTCTCTTTCGTTTCATTTTCTCTACACTCGCGAACACGCACACAGCACCTTGCTCGATGGCTTAGCTTGTTCAGAAGAAAAAGTAGATACTTGGGCCAGATATGTGGACAAGTTGAGCGTCTGGATGCCTGCTGGGGACCCACGCATGAAGATTTAAGATAGAAAGGATACAAGGAAGCAGTCGGAAGAGATGGGAGAATTAAGTTTGTGAATGCGGGAGAAAGTTGGTGAAAGGCTGGTGCTAGGAAATGCATCCCACCACCTGGAAAGAGATTATCGGCGGTAAAGTTTCTTACGCGCCTTTCCGGGTCACAAAGGGAGAGTGTCCTGGACTCATTTGCACAGCAGAGCAGTATTATTTTTATAGCACACAACCTTTGCTTGCTGGAGACGACAGAACCAAATCTATTTCCACATATACACACATGCACGCACACTCTGAATGTGTTGTGATCAAAACTTAAGGGTAGAATAGCAATTATGATGGTGCATATAGTAGTTGTATGGATGGGTTTTCAGAGGTAAGCAATCTCACCAGCCGAAACTTGATCCAGCTTTTCATCCTGTCGACATTTTTACTGCCACGTTAAAAATCTTTTGTGTTATTCTAGGCTGCAGGCTGTTATATTATCCGCTAGCATAGCCCTACCGTGTGTGGGAAGGAGGAAAAGGACTTCGGCTTTAGTTTTTACTACCTGACAATAAAATGAAACGATGAGATTTGCCCTGCTCCTCTTAGAGCTATAGATGAAGGCAGTGCCACTAGGCGCTTCATCGTCTTTTGTGCACACATGACAAACATACAGAAACTCAGCGGAAGCTCCATCGCTGTCACTGAAACGTACCATAGTCAATGATTACTTTTCATATAAGGTACTCAATGTAAATTCTGTTTGCTCATTTGAGTCGAATCATAGTAAGTCGCTGGATTTGCAAGGTCTCCATTTTAAATGCCCTCTCCAGCTACACCACAGCTTATTGCTCCACATATGTGCTACCCCGACCAAATTTATTTACAAATGCAAGTCTTTTAATGGAACTAAAGATTTACTGCCGTGATAAATGACTTTCATTATGTAGTCATTATCCTACTTCGCAGTGTCAGAGTGAGACAGAGAGAGAGAGAGAGAGAGAGAGCGGACGTAAATTTACAAACAGCCTATCCGCCTCACACATATGTCCTCGTACGGATAATTGCCCCGAGCAGCGATATATTTCGTGCGTGTCCGGAAAAATAGAGCATTCCACAACGAAAGGGAAAAATTCCACAGAGATTTGTATGTCGTAAGTATGTTTGTAAGGGATTATAGAGACTTTCAACAGACTACGTCTTCGCCATCATTGCTACAAGTTTGTTGAGGTTGAGCTCGTTATTTAAATACTGGGAAGAGCTACAGGGCGAGAGTTTGTTAGGAAACTAATGGTGATGGTTGTGGCAACATAGCAATACGAAAGTACACGAACGATGGAAATAAAAGGCTAGACTTTCTTTCAAGGTCGCCTCAATGACAAATCCCACAATTTCATATGTTCTTAATTATGAGGCTATCGGAGGGATAATGAAGCTGCAATGCAAATTCGCACAAGTTATAGATGCACTCTTACAAAATAATTGGGCCCCTAAAGATAAATTGGCTATGATAAGAGTATGAGAAAGAAGCTTGAATGGCCAAAGGTTACAGAGCCGATACGTTGGTTTACTCAAGCAAAGCTACCAATAATAATAATAATAACAACGACCTCCGATATTTAATGCGAACATTGAATATGGCATAATCAGAGGAATGATGTCGGTAATGATGGTGGGGGGATGATGGGAACATTTGGAATGTAATAAGGAATATTGGAAATTGTTCCTCTCATGCTATTTCATTTTCTTTTCACAGACGCAAATGGAAATCTAGACCCTGAAGCTCCACCAGCGAATTATGGTCGGCGACGGAGTCGAGCTGTGCTTTACCAGCTTTCTGGCCACTACAAGCAGGATCGACGGAAATCTAAGCTAAAAATCAATAATGTAAGTTTATGCAAACCGTTCGAAAGCCTGTCCGTCGTGGTTCCTATTGTGCGAACATGTATGAGGTGAGAGTGGAATGACATCCGCGTGTAGGATATCTGGGATACCCTACATCCAACAAGGGCAAGATGGTGTGACAGGCGAGACGGAAAGAATCAAACATGTTTGTGTGCTTCTGTCTCCCAAAATGTTTGTGGCTTACATTCAACGTTTAGTTTGCTCATCTTCCACCGTTCATGTATGTATTTGACGTGCTTGTTCGCTCTTTGCTGCGAGCGAGAGTACTGCGTTTATGCAGCAGGATCACACACGTGTTAAATGCACAATTCATGTCCATATGCTTTGACATGCTGCCTGCAGTGCTACAAGAGACTATAGTCTCCAGTCTCCACACAGTAGTGCAATGGTGAGGAGAAAGTAAGTTAGGCGCTCGTACTGCACACGACTTCTTCACCAAGCTACTGCTCCACATACTCCGCTTCGCGACACATTACAATTACAAGCATGGTACTCAAAGGTTAAGTGCAATGCACACTTGACTTACTTGACGTTCAGCTCTTTGTGTCATTTATGCTCGTTAGTCGTTGTCAAGGTAAAGAATCATGTGACAACTTGTCCGCTTAATTATAGATGCAAGATGGGTGAACTTAATTTTCTCCTACTTTTCACCTTTGAAGAGGATGCTCACAATGATAAATATTTCCCCACATCAAAATATTGCAGGTCCTCAACTTATGAGTAATGATTGCATAGTGTAAGTGCAAGCCACTGGCTGGATTTTCACTCCCTTTCATGCAGAAATCTTTTGATTTCCTCCTTCAAGTCTATTAAAGCCTAAAGAATTTTCTGCATTATTATGACACGTTGCGGAGATGATCTTTTATGAGGACACCAAGTCAGAAGTTGTCATTCATAATCATGATAGAGCGGAGGAA
Organism: Deuterosminthurus bicinctus; assembly: GCA_034698825.1. Classification (NCBI taxonomy): domain Eukaryota; kingdom Metazoa; phylum Arthropoda; class Collembola; order Symphypleona; family Bourletiellidae; genus Deuterosminthurus; species Deuterosminthurus bicinctus. The sequence continues at coordinate 30,559 of JAQIWI010000371.1, read as the reverse complement.
GGATGGAGCAGTTGATTGGAAACCATGTAGTACATACCGCAACGTGTTCTTTTGTTCAACTTACTCTAAAGATTTTGCTGTATGCAAGAAAATCCAGATTAGATGAAAAAACTTTTCCTAACATTCCTTAGTACAAGACATTCGGATTAGTCAGTGGCCGTCGTCTGTGTTTATATCCAGGGCCTGAAACGTACTCGTTCCGCCAACTCCATTATGGAGCGATGTATTGTAGTGAGCTTGCATGAGAGTAGCTATGTCCTTGAGTGAGAGAGAGAGAGATAGACTCGGTTTCGCAATTTTTAGCAAAGTTTCCTTGTTGAAGCAAAAGTTTTTTTCGGGTGAGAACAAAGTACGTTTTGCATGGCACTAAAAGGGAAATTCAGCAAAATGCTACATTTTGTGTACCGAGTGTTTTACCATGCAAATTTTCCAACATATAGTTGAATGGAACTTCCGTGAGAGACACTTTGTAATGTTGCATCTTGACATTGTATTTAAGTGTATGTGTGGGAGCGAAAGAGAAAGGTACGAAGGGAAGCAACATGTGTTCCCTCAGTCTAGTCGTCTCTTTCGTACTTGAGAATGTGAATCTATAAATCGCTTTGTTTTTTCTAACTTTCAGACACTTTTACAACCAAATGAAGCCCCACTGCCTGAGTACAAAACAGCAGCGATAGAGAAATCTCGCTTTGTCCTGTCACATTATGGTATATTTAAGAGCTGCTGGGATTGGCTCATCCTAGTGGCTACTTTCTATGTCGCTGTCGTGGTCCCTTACAATGCTGCATTCTACAACATAAAGGATAATCGCCCTACTGGTGTTTCTGATGTAGTCGTTGAAATCTTATTCATCTTTGGTACGTTATTCTGCTACCTTCACGTTCTAAGCTCACTCTTCGGATTGGTGTGGCTTGGAAAATCAAAACCCCGAAATTTCTAGTAGAATTGTTTTTGTTTTTTTTTACAAAAGTAGCTAGCATAAAAAGACTCATGGAGTTCGTTGAATATTCATATGTTATTCATATATTCGTTGAATATACCTACTTAAAATTAGTTCGAGTATCATGAGATATTTAATCAGTGTTCGCAAAGATCGTAGCTCACGACACCTCAACTTATAATTAGGTAAAGTATATACATTGCAAGTGAAAATATTTACACAGTCAACAATTTGCTTACAACATTTATGCACACATTTGGTGTGATCGGTTGTAGAGGATCCAAGACTGAGAGAATAGTTTTAAGGTTGTCAAAACCTCTTGAATGTTCGCCTACTGATTCATCTTGTTTGTTGGGAAGACTTTAAAGGGAATACTACTAGCTATGTACTCCGTTTTCCATAATTGGGCCCTCAACGTAGTCAGATGAGCAAAGATAGATGATTTTTGAAGGTAGCTGGCTGCCTGGGTACATCCAGGCTAAAACAAACAGAGTGACTTGGCATTGATCCAAATTACTCGACAGACAGATTGCCCAGAAAGCCTCCCCCTTCGTTTAATTAGACGGAGGAAATGGACCGAAGCCAGTTGCTCTCCGCACATTTTCTATGGAAGCCGCATACACACGTGTGCCCACTCGCTTCTGATTCAATTTGATGAGCGTTTAAATGAACGTGATAGTGCCACAAAGTGGGTGGCTTCATGGGTTTTTCTCTGTATGTGCGCTTGAAGGGGCATGAACTTTCACCACGTGTGTCCTCCAGTTTAATGCCAGCGTGGACGTGACCCTTGTAAGCTAGGAAATAATCCAGTTAATCTTCGTTTAAGGGAACAGGAGACAGTAGAAGAAGTAGGGAACATGGTGAAGTGTAGATTCCTTGTTTGTTTTCCTTTGTTTCTTTGACCAACTGGTGAACATACAGATTTAGCGCCCGAGTGTTACACTGCCTAGAGCAGTGTGAGACTCCAGTCTGCGTGAATGAAAAATCCTTTGCTGTTATCACATATATTTTAAAACATTACGTACACACAAACTATGGCTGCCGACAAGGTAGGCAGGCACATGTGAGTCATAAATCTAAATCTGTGTGCGAATGTGATATATATTTATACAGAGGAGCGGAAGGAAGAACATGAAGACCGCACATACACTCACACACAAATTCTAGCTTCTTGTACATGTGAAGAGCTTTACAAAGGCTACATCGCATCAAGTTTAAAATCTCCCTGTCACCGTTGTATTATAACATGGATTTACAATCTACGTGTGTTTATGAGTTCGCCTGCTGGGCTATACGAGATGCGTTTGCACATATAGAGAAGACATTTTATCTGCTCATCTCTTCTAAATCCTCAGCTATGGAATGTTTTTTCATGTCACGTTGAAATCATATGCAGACATGTCAGATTTATTTCTCAGTAAATGTGTGTACAGTAGTGTACATCTAATCGGACCCCATTCAAGGCCGTCAGCTTTAATAGAATAATCCTCAAGCAGTACAACACAGGCTCAATTACATTCCGGCCCAAGTAATATAAACATGCTTTCTGCACGCAAGATATATACTACTAATAACGACAGGGACAATTAGTGCTGCAGCCAAGTACACAAGCGAACCCTTTATTATCATGATGAGGAATAGAAGGATGAGAAGAGGAGTAGGCAGGAGAGTGCATTTTCAAGTGTCACGATATAAAGCTCAACTGGTTTCACTTCCAACCTTTACTTGCCGTCATCCCTCATTATAGACACAATGGTGCTGACACAACAACAAGCCTCGCCATCTCCAACGGCCTGAGCTGTAATGGACCTCATTATTTTCTCTTTTTATCTCTATTTCTCTATCCCCACACAGATATCATCCTCCATTTCCAGACGACGTTCGTGAACAAGAAAGGAGAGGTTGTCTCTAACCCTAAGCAGATAGCTATAAATTATTTGAAAGGATGGTTTCTTCTTGATCTTTTATCCGCTCTCCCATTTGATCTAATTTATGCCACCGGGGTCTTGGACGAAGTTTCCTTCGTAAGTTTTCTCTATACATACATCCTCCGTAACATCATTATCATTAGCACACGTCATTACATATTATCCATTGCCCATGCAAGTTAATACACACTCACACATGTCCTATCTTTCCCCAACCATGAATAACGTGGGAAAAAAATGAATAATAATGACGACGGCTGAAGCTCCGTCCCCGCTGCTGTATGGTAATCAGAAGAATAAAGAAGAGAGGCCCAGCATGTGCTCACTTAACAAACATCGCGGGTCAAAGACACAAGAAAAATATTATGAGAAGTGAGAGGGCAAACCTGAAGGCTCATTTCACTGGGTGCAAATAGTGGAAGGAATGAAGGAAGCAAAATGCAAAAATCCTTATATTTGAGTGTGTGCTAAGTAACGGGAAGAAAAATGGGATGCCCTCCGGGGGTCAACTCTCCCTTTGAAACTTGACCTGAATCCTGTGCTTTTTTATTGCAAGAAGAACCCTACTTTCTCTGTGGTTACCGACAGGCACGGACATACAGAAAGTACTCTTTTCCTTATGTACACACCGCTTTAAACTCTCTCCCTATTGCCCCGCCGCCTTTTTATGGGGCCAATTTAACACTCGACCTAAATTTTTTTGTCAAAAAAATAGAACAAGTATGTAGTACCCCCATCATGCACTACTGGAGTCGTTAGAGTGAGAGATAGTACGGAAGAAAGAATGACAGAGATAGAAATAGTTGATGATGGGTGTCTGAGATTTTTTTTCTTATTCCACGCACACGTCGGCATATGGCCAGAGAAAGGGATAGGATAAATAACTCTGTCCTATTATTATGGAGAGAAAGAAGATGGCAAGCCACATCCTTTGTGTCTGTCTGTGTAAGGTTGACAGACGAGCTTGGCTTTTACTCTGAGGCTTTCTACACACCTTCTTACCATTCCCTGCCACCTGATAAACTGCACACATAGTCAAGTTTACTCTCTGTACGTGCGTAGCAAAGTATACAGGATATCTTTCCAGTGTAATTCCAACATTAGAGAGAGAGAGAGAGAGAAGATGAGAGGGAAAGAAGAGCTTAAGGATAGAAGATTTGCTCAAGACAGTACCTTAGTGCATCATGTGATAATATACAGAAGAGCCTGCTGGTACTAGTAGTACGTATAATCATCATACGTCTCGCAGCTCTCTCATACTATGTTAAGTATGATGACTGACCCGGTGTATAAGTCTGAGAAAATCCAACATATTTCTCATCATTCATTCCTGTCCTCCTACTCAAAGACCCTTCTGCCTTTCGGCTCATTAAAATCGTTCAGAGAGAGTGCGGCGACAGAATTATATGAGTGAGGGAGCTGAGAGAACGAGCTGTTTTACCTTCTTCAATTATTCCATCCCGCTAGAGAATAAAAGAGGACAGACAAGAGGATATCAATATATAGATCATCATTATTATCGCTATTATCAAATATCAAACAGTTACACCACATGATACATGTAAACATTACAATTTAGAAAAAAATAGTAGTAATAAATTCACACCACAACCAACCACGTGATTTCAACTCACTTCGATTCCCTAACCTCTTCAGTTTAGCCTGCCTGCGTGCTCCAATGTGTGTCTTTGTTCGGAAGAAATTCTCAAGAGCCTCAAGTCTAGTGTTTTATAGGGATTTAAAGAAGCTATTCAAGTTGAACCATGGAATTTCCTTATGAAACATTTAGCTGAGAAACATTTCCTGTGTATTTATTTGACAAGGTTTCTGTATTTGTAGAGAGAGAGAGAGAAAGAGTGAGTTAGAGTGGGAGGACAAGAGGAGCAGTAATAGTTGAGAAGTAACACCACTGTGTAGATCTCTTTTCCCTTCTCCCCAGTCCGTATTCGTCTGTCTTAATGGAACAGACCAGCAGGCTGGATTTTCTCTCTACAGCTTTTAAAAGGTTCGTAAATTCTGAAATGGCTGATACTTGAGATGTTATCGACTGTTGAGACTTGAAGAAGAGGCACATAGACAAGCAGACAGGCCGCTGAAAGAGAAAGCTAGTCTGAGTAACCTGGAAGGAATACAAAAACATTTTTTGTTCACTCTCTGTACCTTTCTCTCTAATACCTACCTCACTACCATGATGAAACCACATGTTTTTTTGGTAATTTTCGGGATACACAGAACGTCGGTAGAATACACCTACTGAAACTAACGCGGCTGGTCCGCTTGGCTCGCCTCCTTCAAAAAATGGACCGCTATTCACAATTTTCCGCTGCCATCTTGACTCTGCTCATGCTTTGTTTTACCTTGGCTGCCCACTGGTTGGCCTGCATCTGGTATGCTATTGCTATTCATGAAATGCAGTTAAATGATCCGGCCTGGAAGCTTGGTAAGTTACTTTCTCCTGTCTTTCACTCTGTCCTATACTAAATCCAATTTGTTACACAACGAGTGCATTATAGCTTTAACCTATTCAAAATTTACGGACGTGTACAGAATTTTATACATCTTGTTACTTTAAGCTCAAATAGTAGACTATTTTACATACATACTTTGAGCAACATAGAGAACTAGATAACTTCTGAAAGCAAGTTATTATAAGGAACGATCTCAAGTTTTTCCAAGTTCTTCTATGGTATGTCACTACAGAAACAGCGAATTATAATTAGTGATAAGTAGACCGTTGAAGAAGACGAAAGACAAGAGTGAGAAAAGGAAAGAGGACTTATGTAGAATCTTGACGATCCGCTCTGTGATGATGAAATGGGTAAAAGTTTGAGTGAGAAAAAAATGAATCAAATGCGGATGAGGAAAAGGATGAATTATTTTTTAATTAATTTTGTACTTGACACAAAGACGCGCGCTCTAAGCGCGTATGTCGCTAAAATATGAGGTGCTGGGAATACATGTGATAATTCTTTCTCCGTTTTTTTCAGGATGGCTTCACTCTCTGGCTGAACGTCTGGAAGTCAATGTATCAAATGTAACACAGGCAGAGTCATACCTGACGGCCCTTTACTTCACATGCACAAGTCTTACCTCCGTAGGCTTCGGAAATGTGTCTGCCAATACATTGTCCGAGAAGATTTTCTCCATCCTCACCATGCTCGTCGGAGGTAAAAAAAACTGGCGGAACTTGTGACTCAATTCTATCTACTTGCGTGCTCTTCCTTTATCGATAGTGCCGGCAGGGAAATCTATGGTCATTCTACTCCCTTATATATTTACACGGACTATTCTGGTTATTACCGCCATTTTTACCCATTCAGCCTTCCTAGTCGACCATCCAGCTAGAATTTATAAGCTAGGAAAGAAAACCAGAGAGGTTTAGGCCATGCGAGAGCGAGAGAGTGTGTTTTGGGGTAAAAAGTTACCAAGCCATCTGTGTATAGACATGAATCTATACTTGAGAATCTCAAGTTGAGATATACAGTTAATCCGCAAGTTCTGCTTCTTCCTTTCATATATGTACCTCCCACTATCTTTGTATCTCCTCCAACATATATCTCCTCTGTCTGTCAACTTACTCCTCTTCGATAAGTTCCACATCTCTCTTGTACTTACTGATATGTTCAGCAGCGGAATGATTGAAACGACGTAAAAACTTGCTTTCCTCCTGATCTCGTTTTATCCTAAAAATTTATCACACATACAAAATCCTCTACACATCCATTCACCACCGTCCTAACTAAACCTATATGGCATGTCCTACCCAAAACCTTATGTGGCATGTCCTACCCAAACCTATGTAGCATGTCCTATCCAGCGGGGACAGCAACAAAAGGACGGGAAGATGAGCAGCGACCTGTACATGACCAAATGACTCTATTGATTTAGAGCGACCGCATAACCCCACAAATTATTATCTTTTCTTTTACGACCACCATGACAATATATCCTTCAGATTCCGTCTCGAAATTCACTCTATAATTCCTTCAGTCCCTCCGAGCATTTATCACTGGGTGAAAACACATAGACATATGCACACAAGATTACGACCGCAGAGTTAATTATCTCTGCTATAAAAACGCTCAAGGGCTGGCAATACTTTATCTTCTATTTATAGGGTGTCTCCATGGAAACTTTAACGCGATATACACTAGGGCAAAATCCTTCCGCCTCATCATCATTTTCCCTTTCATCCTCCCACCATCTTCTCATAACTCAGCGAGCTTTTCCAATCTTGCATCCGGCTCTTTAAGTTATCGCCAACCTCAAGCCGTTTCCACGTTCAAGGGCCTTACAGTCACGACCTGGAGATGCAATTAGATGCACTTTGGAAGGAAAAGTTAATGCGTGCCATGTGGGAAATTAAATGATTTGTGATGATGGAGAGGATTAGAAAATTCCCTCTTTCCCTCAAATTAATTGAAATTAATATATTTGTTTGACTCATTTCCAGCTCTAATGCACGCCATGGTATTCGGTAATGTGACGGCGATAGTGCAGCGGATGTACGCACGGTGAGTTTGAACACTAAAATTAGTCAACACTAGAAAGCTGACAGTCGGTGGAAATTACTTGAAAATTTGACTTTGAAATGGCACAGGCGGTCTCAATATCAGAGTAAATGGCGTGATTTGAAAGACTTTTTGAAGCTCCATCAAATCCCTTCGGAACTGAAGCAACGAGTTGAGGACTACTTCCAGACAATGTGGGCTCTTAACCATGGAATCGATCCGCACGAAGTAAGGGTTTGACCTTTGTACCTCTCCCTCTTTCTTCTGTCGACACAATAACTCCGTCACACACAAGAGGGAACTTCCTTAGGAGTCAAATTGTGAAGAAAATACATTGTGAATTTTCTAAACAAGCATCTGCGTGCTTCAAGTGTAGTTTGCTACTAGATCGAATAGAAATAAGTTGGAGCTAACTCCTTGCCCTGCTGCTCCTTTCCTTCCAAGTAAAGTTAGGTGCATAGTATGACTTTGATTGAAGAGCTTCATTTGCTCCACACATAGTCCTCCTTCACTGAGTGCCTCTAGCATATACAATGCTCATTATTACAATGCCATACAACAAATTTCCAGCATCTAAAATTCTACAGCCTTTTCTTTATATATGAACAGATGTAGTAACTACTAGCTAGAAAGCGCAAAACTAGAATGAAATGCTGGGAACTCACAGTATGTAATTATACAGATTTTCCTAAGGTATTACGAGTTGTCATAGTCATTTTAAGCTCATATATTATTGTCGGAGGAAGCTCTTTCCAGTTAATATTCACAATATCAGTTTACTATGGAGGGCCCTTTGATGCTTTTTTACCTCGTCGTATTAGATGGCCGAGGTTTTGTTAGTCGTTCTCGTCTTAAGTATCTGACAGCAGCGGGATCGGGAGCACATTAAGTAAGCTTTAAGGAAATTATTCCAAAGCTGAGGAGAAAGGACGGGAGTGGAGGAGCGTGTAGGGATTTGGTAAATGAGGATCATAAATACATGCGACAGTCTTTCCCCTTCCGCGTCTTACCTATATATGCACTACTCCGTTTTTGTTTACAGGATGATGTAACGGGGACTTGTGTGTGTTTAGTTGTGGGGAGGTTGTAAAAAGAGAGCGATGATGATATGAGAAGCATGAACCAAGTCTCCGTTTCCTTCCGCTTCCTCCTCAAAGTATTACGAAGTTTCAGAGTGAAGGATGTATAATATGAGGATGTAATTGAACACTGCCTATGAGTTAGCAAGTCAGATTATTATTATTATGATTGAAAGAAAGTCAAGAGTAGGGATGGAATATATTTGGTTGATGTGATATGGATTTCTCTCCTCTGCTCACGATATATTTTCACAGTTTATGTCGTTGAATCTATGTAGACGCTAAAGGAATTCCCGGAAGAACTACGAGGGGACGTGTCCATGCATCTACATAAGGAGATCCTCTCTCTACCAATCTTTGAGCCTGCTCCACAAGGGTGCTTAAAATTACTCTCACTTCACATACGAAGTAATTTCTGTGCCCCGGGGGAATACCTCGTTCACAAGGGAGATGCTCTTCAGTACATTTACTACCTATCCAACGGTTCTATGGAGGTTGTTCAGTGTAATATGGTCGTCGCTATTCTCGGTAAGAGCTTCAAACTCATTCAATCCTGTTGCCTCATGTATGTGTACATATGTATTTCCATAGTAATGATATCCGGCCATGTGCCTTCACCTTTCTACGTCCGCATAAAACGTCAATATTGCATTTAATTCACTTCAATCCCTATCCTCCCAAATTGCCTTTTATCCATCGAATATTTGTAATGCATTTGGACCAATCTTTTATCGTAAAGTAACAACAACAACTACAACAACAACAACAGCGTGTCAAATAATCCGCTTTCCTTACTGTATCAACCTTATCATTATCGTATAGCCACATACGTGTATTTTCTTCATCATCCTTATGAAGAGGTCCCGAGAGAATTCTCATCCATCCGCTTCTGTCTTCCTAATCCTTTTCTCTTCTATATGTGAAGACCGACACTTGTTATTGAAGGGCCCACTTGAAATCTAGCGGAGCACAGAACGGGAAGTGAACAGCAACATATTGGTCATGTTCCATTCATAGAGAAAATGGATTAGTTGCGTTTGTTTTGTCAAAGAGCCATACTCCATTGTGTGGTAAGAAGACAAACGAGTGTCACCGGTGCACATAGGAAGAACTTGTGGATCTTTGGAAATCCATTTTTGGTCGTAAAAAGACGCACATCTGGCGACATAGAGGAAGAATGTGATAGGAGCAAGTTTAAAAACAATCTTTTCTCACCATCGCTCCCGTAATTTCCTTTGTAGAACCAATAACGTTGTCAGATCCCTCCACTATAATTAAGGACCAAAAGAGGATTGGAGCAATAAAAAGGTGGAGAATTTCGTGAGAGATTGATGTGCAGCTGATGCGTGGACCATTTCCTCTTGTGAATACTTCCTTTGGGGAATTATACCTTAAGTTTTGCACACATTGTGGATATGTGGCACACACTTCCGTTGCATACTTGGACGGCAGGGCATGAAGACAACTATTATAAAATGCAGTAGGAGGAGGAAAGGTAGCCATTAAGTCTGTGTTTATGTCGGTGAAAGCTCCAATGAAGCGGTGCAGTTAGCTGTAACCAAGTATAAAGTAAGTATATGGGGAAATCGTAATTGGAGATTCTTGGAGTCACTGAAGCGAAGTCATATGTGCGCCTGTAACTACATGCTCAAGCGCCACATGAAAGGATATACTCTTTCAAGTGCTCCCTCAGCCTCTTCACATCGCAAGTCATAACAATAAAAGGTACAATAAAAAGGTAATATCTCCGAAAGGAACCATGGCAACAAGAGACAGGACAGGATGGATGTGAAACTTTTTCCTCCACACAGACGAGACACTCATGGTCATGCTAGTTTACTAAAGGTGAACATATGGCAACGAGTCGAAAGGGAATGGTGTTACAACACAACTGGCTCAAGCCATGAAGGGGACTAAAAACAACGGCTTTTTCCTATGCGTATAAAAAGGAACCATAGTGATCTAATGTTTTGGTAACAACATTATACAGAGGCAGCAAAAAAAACTAAATAACTATTAAACGACAATACCGTGATGCAGTTTGACTCAACACGAGTGCATGATACTACAATTAATCCAGCATTAATTAAGAGGCAGAGAAACTAACTCTGATGAATCATTATGTTCTTGTTCACAGGGAAAGGGGATTTGGTTGGCTGCGACATAAGTCAACAGCTGAGCACAGGGTGTGAAGTAATAGTCAAGTCCAGTTGTGATGTGCGGGCACTTACCTACTGCGACCTCAAGTGTGTTCATATTCCGGGTCTTATCGAGGTTTTAAGACTATACCCCGAGTTCCAGAATGAGTTTGCTCATGACATTACGCACGATCTGACGTACAATCTTCGTGAGGGGTAAGTGAGTTAGTAACTCGTTCGTCGTAACAGTTGTATTTTTCATCCTTTCACTCTCCTCCTGCTCAGCAGCTCAATGCCCTCTTTCTCGTCAGCTCTCTCTCTCGCGCTCTCAGTACCAGTGTTAATTATTTCCCAGGGCTGTCTGCGTTGGAAAGGAATGTAATTTTAGCTACGTGCTTATCGAAAATCAGGAAAAATACCATTATTTTCATGGTAACACGTAAGAGCGAGAGAGGGAGATGGGAGGGTGAGACTCGAGGAATGGAGAAAGTGAGTTCAATATCAACAGATTGCCATTTATTTACGACTTTTTCTTTTTCAAGATACGAAGCAGAGTCCGCCGAGTCAGAAAATGGTCCGGGTGGGCAGGCCTCTCTCACGTTGCCTTCCATCAGTGAGGATGATGAAGCGGAAGAGGACGATGACGGCCAGCGTTTATTGACCGCAAGGTATACACAGTCATACATACGGTACTTCTACACAATCTTTTATATATTTTTCTCTATCTCTCTCTCATATTATTATCATAAGTCTCATCAACTGCGGTGTTAGATCTCTGACAAGTAGTGCAAGTAGGAGGAGCAGAGGCTTGATTTTTTCTGTCAAATTCCGTTCGACGGCAGGACTGTGGGATGGAAGCTCTGCTCAGTTATTTTCTCTAAGCCTTTCCTACCTCGGATTATCCTCTAGTAGCCCGACAGTAACATTTTGAACATTTAAGATGACAGCTCCTGTAAATCCTATAACTGACACAAGTCCAGAGAGTATTCAATATGACCGGGGGATGCTTTTGTTTCTACACCGTATATCACTTTGTGACTTGAGCTAAGCTGATTGTGAATGGAAGCTATGGGCACAGCTATAAATGAAGCTTCATCACCTTAGACGATAAGCTTGACAAAGCAGTTAAATGGGGAGGATATTAAAACTTCTGGGAGCGCAGTCTCATCTAAGTATTACATGACGTTGTTGTTTTTTATTGTGATTACAGGTCGGAAGATAGTCGCTCTTTTAGTAGCAAATCACCTCTGCTCTCTCGTGAGAATGGAGCCAGCAAGCGCTCCTTGTCGGAGTGTGGTGACAATGCCTCTACCATAGAAATCCAGTCGGAACTGATTACTCTGGCTCATGAAATGCGAAATTTAGTCAAGAATCTAGAGAAAACCACCAGGTCTATAGGTACCCAGACTGAAGAGATCAAATCTTCTCATTGGGTTTCCAGTCCATCGATAATTTAAATTAGTAAATTTATTACGCTGCATCTTACAAACACTTACATAAACGCGCGCACACGTATACACACACACACACACGTTTAACTTACTTTTTACGTCGAGTGTTAGTGACTTTTAATCCATGAATAAGTACAGATTAATAGTAAAAAACTTATGGATAGATTTTAATTAAAAAGTACTAACTCCTTGGGGTGCACAAACCTAGCGGACATTTTCATTTCAACACATCATCATATGGAAGAAAAACAAACATATGCAAAGCCTAATTCTACTCATGCTAATGCCTCACGCAAGGCTCATTTCCCACGGCATTCAATGGTTGAACATGATAAGAATGGCACACTAATTACATCTCTTAAAATAATGTACAAGAAATTTAATGCGCACTACTTGTAAGTAAGAATTTGATTTAATTCAAAACGGAAAAAGAATTCAAGTAATCCTGAATTTTAGTAGTTATTACTCCTATAAGGCATGTGATGTAGTAAACAAAATGTGAATGCACCTTAAGTTTAGGACACTTGTAGCATTTAAGGTACATTAATACGAGAGTTATATAGCTAGTATGAGTACGGTTCGTTGAATATGATTATGTGTATTTTTTGTATGATGTACCTGATATTCCGGTAATAAAGCTAGAACATTATGGAAAGCACATATTAGATCTGTTGTATTCTCTTTACTAATTCACTCTAGTCAGATGGTTCATATGATCAAGCTCTTTCAATAGCTCGCTGAAAGGAAATGGAATCAAGTAGTGGAAAGCACTTTTGACAACTTTCTCTTTTCTCCACAGCTAGCAGACCAGCCCAGTTCGACTCCAACTCCTATCTTGACCTGACCGGCTATATTTAGCTCCAGCTGCAAATATTATATTGTCACATACTAAATGAACTATTAACTGCACCTTTAACTAGCCTTGGTTTGAGTAATCTAAAATATTCTACTGGATTGACTCCAAGCCTAATCCTTTAAAAGAGTTTTCCAAATTCTTTTTTCCCTTCCCATTCATTGATTCATTATAATTACACGGTCCAGTTGAGTGATGTGCAGACGTGTAGCAGTGCGCAGAAGAGAAAGGCGGAAATCTAATGCTCTAAAATTGTTTGCTCACTCCAAGTATGGTTGTTGCATGGTCATTGACTGTTTACGACGAGGAAGAAGGATGTGTAGCCTTGTTGAGCCCAGTAGCAATAAAGTCAAGCTCGCCGAGAGGGATGACTTTTGCTCTGAAATGCATCGTGAGTACGCTTATAGTTTCACTCCACGTCTTGCTAGGCTATCAAAACAAAGGCATGCTCCTACACACGTTTGTCATATGAGACTTTCTGTCTGGGTCGACATTGAGGTGAAGGGGATTTTCATGTAGGCAACCCGCACTCTCAGGAGACGTGGAGCGCGTATGATGCTAGTTCGTGAAGCTTTGAAAGGGAAACATTGTTTGCGCGTAAGTATGCCTGGGACTAAGAGATCGAGCTGAGATTTAATAAATCATGCAATCGATGCAAGTATAGTATCCCCGCCAGTGGCATACACAGAACATAAGAACGAACGTGTGTGGACTGGCCAAGTCCTCCAGCTCCCTGGCAAATGACATAGTTTTGTGAAAATAAAAAATTCCAAGCATATGCTGCCACACATGGAAATGCATAGCCCTCAAGTTGTCCTCATGGCTCCGGGTGAAGACATTTGGGTAAATTCAATGCAACCTTGAACTGGCTCAGCCCGAGCCCATTGACATGGTTTGTAAGTAGAAAAATTTCAACTCCAACTTGGCACATTCCCATGAGGTTCCTCCTCAGAGCCTTTTTAAAGTTTTTTTTTATCCATAACATGTGCACAGGGACTGGAAAGTGAGAAAATGTTCTGCACGTTACTTTTTTCTCTCTCTTGCATCACTTCACTTCGTTATTGTCCCAACGGAGAGAAATAGTACATGGTGTATGGAAATGGATTCATTACTGAAAGAGTTGCACTAAATGTAAACGACATTTTTATTATTACTTTTCTTACCTTTTGAAAATATGGAAAATATAGTTACCATGTCAACATGTTTTGTTATTTTTATTTATAATATCACACTTGTGGGCCCGTGACTATTGATCTACATACGCCCCGTATCAACTTAGAAAATCAAACGCGAGCATCATTACTAAGGCCCGGAATGTGAAACATGTTAGGATCATGGTATGACTACACTTTTGATGCTAATTTCCATAGGAACGAAAAGACCATGATTAAGTCACTGCACTAGATTGACAGTAGGATTGGGCTCACAGTCCCTTCAGTCAGTGTGGTAATGAATCTCTTTTTTTTTTACAATCACAAGTGTGTGTATATTGACGGTGGGTAAAATGGAATATAGGAACTCCTGCACAGGTTACTTATCCCAATCCGGCAAACTTTGTCTAGCTCTTCGTTCCATTAATCGGAAATAAATATTTGGGAAGGCATATCTAAGGAGCATTGCGATCCTGGCAACGATTGAGCAAATTATCACCTCCTTTTCTCCATTTGAATAGGCTCGCAGAATTTTCTCGGCTACTTCCACCGGCGCATCTCCATTGGCAGTTGACTCATCCATAATCCCATAAATCTTGCCATCAGAACAGACAGCATTCTGTGAGAGATTTGTGCGAACGTAGCCCGGACTGACTACTGTAACGTTGATGTTATAACTAGCCAACTCAGCCCTCAGGCTATCTGCAGTTGCTTGTAGAGCGTGCTTTGAGGCTGTGTATGCAGATCTGCAAAATATTTGAGCATTAGATTATCACACCACTCATAAAATCCTCCCACTGAACCCTTGAGGACATGCATAGCTTGTCATTACCTGTAGGGTATTGCAATTTTCCCCTGCATGCTGCTGATAAATATAATGTGGCCCGCATGATGCTCCATCATAGATTGCGCAATGTCTGAGAAAAAAAATCAGATATAACCATAAATATTTATTCCGGAAATAAAGCCTTCATAGAGCACACGCATGGTTCGTTCAACAACTTACGTTTGGTAAGGCACAAAGGACCAAAGTAGTTGACTCGCATGAGCAACTGGTCCACTTCAATGCTCGTATTCACAGTAACTCCTCTGTAGCTCACTCCAGCATTATTGATCAAGAGGTCAATGTGACCATATATTTCCAAAGCCAACATTGCTTTGGAGGGAATCGTGTGCAGGTCGGCCAAGTCAAGCTCAAGGACGGCAGGGACATAGACAGTTCCATACTGAATTTGA
Source organism: Deuterosminthurus bicinctus (assembly GCA_034698825.1). Classification (NCBI taxonomy): domain Eukaryota; kingdom Metazoa; phylum Arthropoda; class Collembola; order Symphypleona; family Bourletiellidae; genus Deuterosminthurus; species Deuterosminthurus bicinctus. Next base: position 15,272 of record JAQIWI010000371.1, on the reverse strand, counting down.
CAAATTCAATCACATGCACGCCTGAATACCACGACAACCTCAAGTCTCAAGTGCAATCACTACCACTTACCGTCTTGATTCTAACCAATTCGGCCTTCACTCTCTCCAGTTCATGGACTCTTCTAGAGGCCAAGATCAATCGGCAACCAGCAACATACAAAAGCTCGGCTAGCTGCTCTCCGATCCCGGCGGAAGCACCTGTAAGCAGGACGACCTGAAACAACAATGACATTTAACGTCCTCATCAAACTTCTTCTCCACAGAATCATAATCATAGCATGTTCAAATCTAAAGCCAAGTCCATCAAGACAGAAACCCAAAACGCTGTTAAAGTTTAAAGGTAAAAAAACAAGCCCCACATCTCACCTTTCCCTCCATTGGTCTCTTCGCATACCCAAATCTTCTGCGAAAGGCCTGAATGAATCTGTACGCCAACACTGGAAAAGCCACCGGCAAGAATATTAAAGTGAGCAGATTACGAAAATTCCATTGGATCGACTTCCCCGTCCGGTAAAGACCGGATATTATCTCCGGTCCCATTATTATCATCATGAATGATTCTTTTTCAGAATCTGTCAGCACACACCACAAAACTCATCCGTCCTCAGATTAATTTAATTAGCAATATCTTCTCAGTCCTTTAATTTCTTACTAATAGTCACATCTATGGAGTTAATTAGCACTTCTAAACTCACTTATTCCAACTTTCTCATATGTATAGCCACAGTCACAGTTAAGCGCCCGCAATGACGCTCCAAACAGTCCAGCTCTTATGACTTTAACTTGTGCTCAGCAAACTTTACAATAATTATTAACTGGAGAAGTGCGTAAATTAGTGAGAGTATTTAATTATACATATACTGCTGACAATACATAGAATCGTCACTGTAGCATAATATCGCGTTCAAGATAAGCAAGCAGGCTTTATAATTTTTGATGAAGCCGAAGCCATTTAATTAACTGAAAGAGTAAGGAATGTCGAATATGAAATTCCCGCCCTTTCATGTGTTGGAAGAGGAAAAAGGGCACTAAAGACTAAAGGTGCTTGGGCTGTAGTCGGGTGCAGGCGTTATCTGAAGTGGCGCTAGCTGTTGATTTTGAGTCCGAAGCCCCAGTGTGTGAATCTGTGAATGTTTGTATGGCCTAAAGAGGATTTTGTGAAATTAAATTAAAAGAATTTGTAAAACAAAAAAATTAGCAATGAAACTACAAAATCCATGAGGCAAGCCTTAGGATAATTTCCAGTGGTGACAGTGACCAATTAAAGTGAACCGGACCGGAACAGTGTTTCTTTTTTCTTCTCTGAAAAATTTAAAGCCGACCGAGCTAAAAGGAGACTTTCAAAATGAGCTTCTCCAGCGACGAAGTGAATTTCTTGGTCTATCGCTACCTGCAGGAGTCAGGTACTTGAGTATAAAAATATAATTGTCATTATATAGCTGGAATAATGGCTGTAGGAATAAATATAGACGAAAGTCTCTTTTCAAAGACCGGCTATTTGTTGTTGACACTTGCTGACATTCGTATGTATGTGTCGTGAGTGATGTTGATTATGATGCCGCTGGTTATGAGCAAAGTGAGTTTGAAAGTGAGTTGAGTATTTTTTTTTAATCCTCCAGGTTTTCAACATTCAGCGTATACTTTTGGAATCGAGTCACATATTTCACAATCGAACATCAACGGTGCGTTGGTACCTCCAGCAGCCTTACTGTCCATCATTCAGAAGGGACTGCAGTACACGGAGGCGGAAATATCTATCGGGGAGGATGGATCAGAGAGAATGATTGAGTCTTTGTCCCTCATCGATGCTGTCATGCCAGATGTGGTTGCATCCAGACAACAACAGGCTTTAAAGCAGAAGTCAGATGTAGTTGAAAATAATCAAGAAGAGAATACTAAGCATCCTTATTGTAAGTGGCGATGACTTGCAGAGATGTGGTGGGATTGTTTTATTTAATTTTTTGTATTTGTGTTGTAGCGACAACTGGGAATACTGAGGGTAATGTGGATGTAGATTCGACAATAAATATCCCAGAGAGCAAGGCTACAGTTCTTCGTGGGCATGAGTCCGAAGTTTTCATCTGTGCATGGAACCCAACAACTGATCTCTTAGCCTCTGGGTATGTCTACTTACTGTGGAGAAGATTTATTGCTATCAGTAACAAATTTAAAAATTGAATACCATTTCAGATCTGGAGACTCAACTGCTAGAATCTGGAACATGCAGGATGGAAATTCAGCTACTCAGAATCAGTTGGTACTCCGACATTGTATTCAAAAGGGTGGCACGGAGGTATGTCAGAGATATCATTCAGGACTTTTAGTGTTGACAGTGTTTATAATGCGAGTTTTTTTTTGCAGGTGCCGTCCAATAAAGATGTCACCTCGTTAGATTGGAACTGTGATGGAACTCTGCTTGCAACTGGTTCATACGATGGCTATGCTCGTATATGGACAACTGAAGGCAGACTAGCATCAACATTAGGGCAGCATAAGGGACCCATATTTGCTTTAAAATGGAACAAACGAGGCAACTTTATTCTCTCCGCGGGTGTGGATAAGACAACTATTATCTGGGATGCAGCGTCTGGCCAATGTACCCAACAGTTTGCATTCCACAACGCACCAGCGTTGGATGTGGATTGGCAAACTAACTCTTCATTTGCGTCCTGTTCCACCGATCAGTGCATTCATGTGTGCAAATTAGGGGTCGACAAGCCCATAAAATCATTCCAGGGGCACACGGTAATTATTATCTGCATAAAACTTTACTACTCATCAAGCAATTATTGGTTTCAATGACTTGTATTTTTTGTAGAATGAAGTGAACGCAATCAAGTGGGACCCCCAGGGAAAGCTTCTGGCCTCATGCTCGGACGACATGACTCTTAAGGTTTGTTCCTTCGCATGCGAAGCCACGCAGAAAATAACAAACCATTGCCGAAAATAACAGAAACCATTGTAGAAAATAACTGAATAACTTATCGATACGTTACTTTCTTAGATTTGGTCGATGAACCAGGACACGTGCGTTCATGATTTACAAGCTCACTCTAAAGAAATCTACACAATCAAATGGTCTCCAACTGGGCCGGGAACAAACAACCCCAATATGAATTTAATTCTTGCTAGCGCATCTTTTGACTCAACGGTGCGACTGTGGGATGTTGATCGCGGTGTGTGCATTCACAAGCTCACAAAGCACACGGAGCCGGTTTACAGTGTCGCCTTCTCTCCTGATGGTCAATTGCTCGCTAGCGGTAGCTTTGACAAATGTGTTCATATCTGGTCCACACAGGTAATGCTAGCAAGTCATTCTACTCTTAAACGCTCTCTTTAAGTTTTTTTTTTGGTTCCGTGTTTTTTATACGTGTGCCTTGAAATTTTTCAGACGGGACAACTTGTACACAGTTATAAAGGGACAGGCGGAATCTTCGAAGTTTGCTGGAATTCCCGGGGTGACAAGGTTGGTGCTTCTGCTTCGGATGGTTCAGTGTTCGTACTAGACTTGCGGAGCTCACGACGGTCGGACTAAAACAATCAAGTACCTACTACTACAACTACTATAACTTTAAACTACAAGCAGTCCGACCTGAACTTCTGAGAGCACAATACAGGAGATATAGTATGTAACAACAACAGTGTCGTCGGCGTCTATACTCAAGGACACAATTAGATATGATTTGTAGTGAGTTGGCCGAAAGCAGTACTATTTTTCCGTGAGAATTTTATTATTCGGACTGTGTCCGCGAGAAATCATTACTGGCTCCGATGTGCGACGGAAGGTACACGCGACAAACACACACACACACACTTCTGCTGCTGGTCTGGTGAACGCGCCATGGAGGAGTAGAAGGAGGAGGATAGAGAGAGGCTTTGTTGACAGTGTCATTGTTTTACGCGAGAAATTTTTTTGTTGTTTATTATTTTGTAAATTTATCAACATTTGACACAAAGTTATGATGACATGTTAAGAGGCCGCCGCGGGATAGGAACTGAAAAAAGTGTGACTGGTGAACTGATGATAATGATGATGATGCCGGGGAAGGTTTTTTTCTTTTTTTACAAAAACAAGCCCAACAGAGTAGTATGATGATGGAGTGATTTAAGTGTTGTTGTTGTAAATTATTAAATAGCTCTTATAAATACATTATATGCATATAGACACACATATATATTCGTAGTTGTTTTCCATTCTGATATTTATCATCACTGTATGTATGTCAGCTGAGTAGAGAAATGTTTGAGACAAATTTAAACGTCCCTTCTTTTATTATTATATGTGTAAAGAAAATATAAAATAGAACTTCAGGTTGGACTGTGCAAAAGGAAAACTCATGTAGTGAACTGAGTGTAAGTTAGAAGAAACTGTACAGCGTCGGTTTTTTTTGGGCTTACAAAGCCGGTTAACTGCCGTGTTATAGATAGTTGAACTCAACTTCGTGGGATGGAAAGTAAAATGTTAAGGTAAAATATAATACACGATAATGTTTGGACAAGAATTTTTTACAGCGAATGGAGTAATATAAATGTATGTAAGAATATTATTAATTTTATGTAGTAGCTAAGATGTTGTTGTCTTTCTGTTGTCCTGTTGATTGTGCTGATATATTCGTCAAATTTTAGTATCCCTACCCAGCTCTTCTCCTTGTGGGATTAGGTACTTTCCGTCCCGTTTTATTAAATTATATATGATTGGAAGGCATCATTGTCAAGTTTTTTGTAATGTTACTTAGTTGTAAGGATTATTATTATTGCATAATAAATTAACCACAATGTAAATTGAATTGTGCTTCTTGTCATTGATAGGAAAAAAACTAAGCGGGAGCTTCTCCTGGCCTTAAGGACAGTGTTTTGATTTGTGAAATAATACCAAATTCAATCTCTTTTCAATACGCCAAGTCCCTTATTGGCGGTAGTATAAAATTGCTGGCTATCGACGGTGATGACGATGAGAGTCGCAAAAAAACTGCCCCTTAACATGTGAACTACTGCTCGCTCACGTATCTGCATGAAATGCGTGCAATAAGCATGTAGTTTCTTCTCACACAAACCTTTGGAAGTGATCATCAGATTTTTGATCACGTGATGATCATTTGTATGCAGCAGGGCTATGAAAGAGTGAGAATCAATGGTCCACCTGATGTGGGACTCACTCACTCAGTCCCATCATACCACCTACTAATTTTTTTTCTTGCCATTTCAATGTCCTCCCGTCTTCCTGTAATCAGCGTGAGGCAGGGAATGCCATTTTGCTAAGCTTCATCACAAGATGGTGAAAGTACAGAATCAGAGCGCAATAAACAGGTCTGATCAGAGAGGAGACGACGACGACAGTCTGCTCTGTGTGAGCCATTTGATTTCCCCAGCTGACACAGTTGTGATACTTTGGTGCGCTAAATACCAAGCAAGAGCATCTCTTCATTAGTACCACAAAGTTTTTCTTTTCCCTCTCTGGTGTCTTTCATTAATTTCGGATGTACATTGCCCCCGCCTCCGCCTGCCTCAAGATTTGGCAAAAAGCGGTGTGCTTTTGGCCATGGATTTTTGACGAAGCACGTTTGTTCTTTTTCCCTCACATGACGACAACAAAGACTTGATGGATGAGAATCGTAAATGCCTTCATTCCAAAGCCAACTGAACGCATTATTACTGCATTGAGAATGTTGTTAAAGAAACCATGAGAGTATTTAGCTAAAGCTACATAGTAAGCATAAGCAAGCAGCAGTGAGATGAAGACTATTGGTCTGTTCAAATATAAAAGGCTATAAGACTTTTTAAAAAAATAGTAAATGCGAGTCGGAGGGATATTGAGGAGCTCCTTGACCCTTTCCATGACTATATGCAGGGATTATAATAACCAAATGTCATTATACAATGACCCCTGGCCTCTTTCAGCTACCTCCCACCGAAATTTCCCCAAGCCAACAAAGATCACGTGTCCTTGCACAATATTTATGACTCAGACCCTGAAGGGTCATAAAGTGGCTAAACAAATCTCAAGCTCGCATTATTGGTTCTCAGCAAACCCTTACTAAAATCCCATTGAGCACTTGACCCTTGAGACGTCCGAGCTTAAGCTCGACCCTTTCCTGTCCGCCGCCCCCATTAGCTCACCAATACTACGTGGTACTCTCCATGCCCTTTAAGAACCTCGTGAATCATATAGCTTTGATCCGATTTAGAATCTCTAGATGCTTTGTCGTCATTATTCTTGCAAGGGAAAGGAAGACGAGCTTGAGAAATACGCTGCTTTTTATATCTATACACACACACATTACCATCATCAGCCTGACTGTACCATGATGAGTGTGATGAGAATTGCATGCTCATACTGACATGAATGGTGTTGAGTCGAGTCCAGTGTAGTAATAATATGTATAAGTTGAGCAGTAGGATAGACTTGAGCTTGATATGAAACTAAAGTGGTAGAGAAAAACTGCTCTCTCTCTCTCTCTGGTTGGTGTGACTCTACTTACTCTGGTATACCCTAAACCTAACCCAATAAAGTGTGAGCAGTATACAATGTATGCTAGGAGCTTGTGAAGGCATGTAGAGGACCAAATGTTGGTTGGTAGTAGTAACTAATAAAATCTGTAGTATGGCAAAGAACTTGGCCTGCTCAGTGCTCATACTCAAAAACACTACAGCCACACAAGACTTCTCTTCTCACAGTTGTGAAGCTCATAGAGAAGAACTCGACTACAAACACACACACACACGTCTTCTTGTCTCGCATTTCTTGCCACTACTGCTCCACTCACAAGCCTCATCGACGTCGACTTGCTCACCACCACCAACTACACTCACACAATTTTTCTTATACATTTTATTTGCCACATTATTGGACTGCTACTACGACTACTACATGGACGGAGAAATGGTGTGTGCCTCTTCCGAAATGGGCGAGAATGTGACGGGAAATATAATTTCACAGAGGCGTAATAATATTTAACCGATTTGTGGTCACACAAAAGTATTTAACCGATTTCTGAGCATTCAACCGATTTGTGGTCACAGAAAAGTATTCAACCGATTTCTGAGCATTGGACCGATTAGGCGTTGGACCGAATTGTGAGCATAGAGAAGTATTTAACGGATTTGTGGGCAATTTCCTCAAGTGTGTGGTATATTTGGGGAAGAGGATCTATTTACGTGTTGAATCAATGAGTTATTGCTGTTATAATGATGTGTTGTACTACTGTCGGTGGGTTAATAATAATAGTGAAACTGAACTGGTGTTACATTGGAGTCATTTCTAATAGATGCAGCAAATTGAGTAATGTTAATTCCAGCTAGCATTAGTGGGACAAGTGGAGGAGAGTAGATTTCTTGACAATTGGATACAGAATTTATATCAGTGGGATAAATACAGTGCTTATAACCTTTGAAGTTATGGAAGAGAGAGAGCCGGACAAGATGGGTTATAGCAATACCTTAGCAACGACGACGACGACCACAACAACAACAAGTACTGGACTTATATTAAATTTCGGACAGTCATCTGATCCTGAGAATCCGTCGTCATCCTCGTCATCTTCATCATCATCTTCTTCTTCTTCATCATCATCATCATCCACGGCAACAAGTCAGCAGTTGACAAATGACAAAATATTTAAACCTGCAAGGGCATGTCCCAGTCCTATTTCCTCTATTGTCGGCACCGCACTCAATCAGTAAGCACTTGATGATGATTTTTCACATGTTTATATGTCCTTCTTTCATAAATATTCCAAGTCTTTTAGGTATGAGTTCACATCAGAAAAGGAGATACACCTAGGTCAGTTTCGACTTGATGTACTTGAGATTGGCTGAGAAGAAAATACTTTTTTAAAAGTAATATAGAATTTTTTATGAGAAAGAATAATGCGATCAGAGGATGGCTTGTTGGATATTGACAGCTGATTCTGCAAGGTCGATTGTTAACATTTCGTATTATATGCCAGACATCCAGATTGGTTATCAGAATGAAGCCTATTGCTATTGGTAGTATGGCATAGTAAGAATATTCACTGCAATTTCTCAGACCTTTTTGATGCAGTCATTATTATGAGAAATGAGTGAGACATTGTCTATCTGTGATGATGACGTTTGTATGGAGCTTAACTATCTGTTTTTTTTAGAATGAACCTAAAAAGATCTTCCTCCGCACCCATGATCAACCAGTTGGGAACTCAAACAGAGTCTAGAACGGGGAGCATGTCATCATCATCATCATCTTCGAGTCGAGCCGGTACCTCGAGTCAACCGGGTAACGAGTCTAAGGATACCGCAAGATCAGTTGACTCCGATTCTTCTGTTGGTGCCAATGGGCTCCTATCTTCCCTGTCAGCTCCACGGCCACGAAGGTTTTCCGCCAGCTTCAGTCCGGTATGTGAAATTTGGTCGTCCAATGATTCATGATTTCCCCATGACTGTTTCCATGGGAACATAAGTTGCATTGCTAGTCTGCTCCATCAAAAGAGTTGCTTTAGCTAGAATACAACTGATTATTTTCAGGGGTCTCCTGGGTTGGCACCTAACCGCGTCAGTCAGCTCAGGCAAGAGAGCACAGGCAACTGTACAGACTGGGAGTCTGCAAGTGAAAAGGAATTCCATGGGAACGCAAATATCGCTCAGTCCTGGGAGGACTTGTCTCTTGTAAATATAGTAAATTGATACTAAAATTGCATAGTTTAGTCATGTGCCATGAAAACTGAGAGTTCACTACGTGTCTCTGTAGGAGTCAATGTCGATGGAAGTTACATCTAGACGACCGAGTTTGTCAGACCAGTTGTGGTTGTCCATGCCCGGGTCAACCTCACTGTCGGCCTCTTCCTCACCCACAGCGTCGCCACGTGTTATGTCAAGATTTTCCCCATCTATCTCATCGCCGTCACCCACGAGAAAGAATTTTACTTCCAGACGCTCCCTCAGCCCCATCGCGATTCGACCCAGTGTCTTAACAATTGGCCAAGGTGAGCTATTGATTAATATGTTGAAATTAGTTGGTGATGTGGTCGAAGTTAGTCATTATTTCAATGATTTTGGGACATTTTTTTAGGAGTCAAGAGGAAATGTGATTGGGATTCAGACAAAATGGACTGTAGTCCGCAACCTGCAAAGCGAGCGGGTGGCCTTTTGAGTCTTCAGCAATACAGCCAATGTGGTACACCTATTGTGACTAGTAGTAGTGTAGCCATAACTGTGGCATCAACGATGAATCCGAGCATTACGATTAATAGCAGTCATAGCATTACCAGTCATGATCTACTTGTCCGTCATTCGGACTCCCCCAATTCTATAGAAACAGAATCCTCCATTTCATCTAATGGAGATTCACCCTTCTTCAGACCACTAGACTCACCGCTAACATCGGACGAGTCTACTCATCCTAAGTAAGCCATTGGTTTAATATCTAACTACATACTATATAAATATATTTAGAAGTTGTAGGGAAGTTTAGAACAGAATATATACCTTGTTGAAATTATGTGGTAGCTGTTAACTACTGTAACAAATCTAATTACGTATTATTGCGTACCGATATAATAATATTTTAACAATATTCTTGAAAGTTCCCGTTTTAATGTTTCATTCATATGTACAAAATTAAGCGATATTAGTTTCGGCAAGACTTTCTCAGCTAGTACAAAAAATTGATTTAGAAAAAAATCATGTTGATTCAGACTTGAGGATGTCCCGTAATTACGACCAGCATGTCAATTCGAATGGCGTGTGGGAAAAAATGTTTTCGTATCTTGATGGATTATCTTTTTCTAATAATTACTGGTAGATAAATGAGTAGCAAAGATTTAAATGAATTATTATTATTATTATCAAGTTGAGACGACAGTTGTGTTTAAGTGTACAGATTGCAAAGGAGTAGTATTCACCATGTACCTTTGAACCTGTGTAATGATAAGATTTTCATCATTATTAAGTCATCCCTAAAGTAAACTTGATCAGATGAATTTTACCATCGCTGCGTTATGTCAGAGACAAAAATCATTGTATGTACGAAAATGATCATTTGTAATGGAACTATTGAGAAAGCGCTGGACGCTGATGTTTCTGGTTTATCTCTGCTTGATGATATAGCTTGTTTGTAGCTCACAAAGGAAAGTGAGGATGCACTTTTGTTGTCAATGTAATTTGATCCATAATGATATGAATGTTAGCAAATTTGTGTCCAAACGTGTGGTGACACGAAAAAGCCCAGTTTTTGAAGTGGCATATTATGAGTTGCTTTGCTATTAGTATTTATCACTTGTTGAACATGTTTTCAGATTATTCAGAGTTGTTATAGTTTATATGGAAGAATACTGTTACCGCCGTTCCCCGCACTCTTCTACAGTTTATATTCTTGAAGGAATAATTATAATTATTGCCGTGTTGTACAGATGAAATAGAGACTGCTCTGTAGCCATCATGATAGCTATCTAAACGAAGTCTGTGTTCAATATGATTTGGCCTCCGTCACATATCCGATTACATTTAGTAGCTAAAAACCACGTTATTCAATATTGCTAATTTCTAGTCCGTTTGCCTCTGACAAGGTGTGACGAAATGATCACTGTAGGTATTTTATTCAGAGTAGATGTTTTTGGGTAAAAACAGCTGGATCTTATTTACTAAGATAAAATAATTTATTCCGTGTATCAGTTCCTCAGGTGATTAAGTGTCGAAATCGTCTATGATTGTCTTCAGTTTTTTATTGTATTCAAACGTTTAAATGTGTATCAAGTTGGACTTTTTTTTTGCTGTAAGACTAATAATGCCGCTGTCCCTAAGGTGCAATATGCACACTGCTCCAGGGTCAACACAATTTAATACTGCTGTTTAATATGCATTAGTATTTATATACTCCACATTGAAGGACTCGTCTTTTCTTCATCATCTCGTGCTAAATGCTACCGTGAAACAATTAGCATTACTGACAGGAAGAAAAATCATTGTTAACAAACTTGATAAGGTGAAGAGATTGTTTCTGTTCAAGTTTAAAAATATTACTACAGCATTGAAATGTACTATTGTTAAATTTATTGCTAATAATTAATGCCGCCGCCGCCTCTGAAGATGATGTAAAATGAAAAGAAATTTGTATCTTTTTTTTGCGTTGCTGGGTTTAATATGTGAGTCTGCGCCGTTGATAAATACCTCCTAGCATGAATTTTTAATTATTTGTAAGCATTATACACTGTGTTATTAATGGAGTTATAAAAAGCAACCATGTCATTTCCTGCTTTGGTGTATGAAAATAAGAATGTTATTGCTACTACGAGGGACTTTGAGTAAATTTCCTCCATGTTGGTTGGATGGGCAAAGCAATAACTGTTAACTACTATTGTGGATGATGATGATGATGTTGAGCCAACAGTATGTACAGGTGGTGTACCTTGTGCGGGTGACTAACTACTATTGCAACATCTCTTGAAATGTCATGCTGTTGCTGGTCATGTCCTCCTCTCCGAGCAAAGCGTTACCATTCAAGACTGGGCCAACATCTTTGAAATTGAACTACAACCGAGAGAAGTTGAAGTTTGTTTTTGAGGGAAAGCGATACCGATTGTTGAGACTGAATTACTAGTTTTTTATAGCTAAAAGCGCAATAAACTTGATTCATATCAAGAAGAGTGTCACTGTCTTCATTTTTTTTTCAAATCACACTACGTAATTACATATACAAATACTTGCATATTTATCTTCGTACTTAAGTAATGAGGTCACAAGGTAAAAATTAGAGCAAGAAACAACGTTTTGGTCGCATTTGCTCCTTGTGGTATTTAATAGCGATTCGAAGGGCTTCATGGAAGGTTTCCTCCACCCCTACCATTGTTTTGGCTGAGCATTCACAGAAGGCATCCGCTTTGATTTTCGATTTTATCCCCCTCCCTTGTTTTTCAGTTACCATTACAGACTCCACTGATGAATCATTGGTCCTCGCGTCCACTTTAGTTCCTATTGCAGAAAAAAAAGTCTTTTAGTACGGAGACCGTATGAGGAATGGAGAGGGAGTCTTCGTGAGGAATGGGGAGGGAGACTTGATGAGGAATAAAATATATACTTACCAACAAGTAAAATAGGGGTGGTTGGGCAATGGAGTTTCAACTCGGGTTTCCATATATTAACAACATTGGCCAAGGATGCGGGGTTATTCACAGCATAGCAAAGGATAAAACAGTCCGTCTGTACCATAAATTTTATACACTTATCCCATGCAACTTGATGTTCTTGGTAATAATAATAATGAAATAACGTACCTTAGGATATGATAATGGTCTCAGCTTATCGTATCCTTCCTGTCCTGCAGTATCCCACAAAGCTAAGGAATATCCCACCCCATCCACCACCATATCCATTTTGTATGTCTCGTACCTGCGTTTGGATGATAAAAGGAAACGATCATGTACTACCTGGTATGCTCTCCGCATTCCTTATGACGCGTATCAATACTACTGGGTATGTCTTGCTTCAGTTCCAATATGTACATAATAATAATAATAATAATAATAATAATTTTAATTCCGATCAGCAACTTACACTGTGGGTGTATATTCAGCAGGGAAGGATTTTTTCGAGAAGGAGATGAGGAGGCAGGTCTTACCAACTGTCCCATCTCCCACTACTGTAATCTTCAACGAGTTGATCCCACCATCCGCATCCGACCCATGGCGACTACTCATTTCTAACCTAAAACTCTCTTCTCACTTTAAACAATATTTAAAAACTTGAAGTTCGTTGTTATCAATTAAAATAACTGCATAGCGAATTTGGATGGGCTATAGCACTCTAAGCTCTAGTGCCACAAAAGAAGCGGCTGCAAAATAATTAACTGGCTACTAACTAATGGTCTATGAAACTCTGCTAATGCATTATATGTGTATTGCATTCAAGTTGATCCGTCAGGCTTGAGACCTATACAAAAGTTTCTAGGGTATTTCCCTTGCTTGTGTTATTTATTTAAACCGCATTAGGAGATTACGCCTCGTATGTAGACGAGCAATCGTGGTCAGCTCTAATGTCTTGGCTGACTAGATAAAATTGAAGCAGTATATACTATTGTATTCAGCTCATTACTAACGTCCATTTCTGGCTATTTTCTTTGTGGCTTTTCTTGTCGTTGTTATGCAAGATAATAATAAGGCCGACGCGTGAAGAGAGTGTTGCCTTCAAAACCAATAACTTATAGTATACACAGGCTCATGTGTGTGTACATAGGGTCCAGGGCAAAATGTTTTTACAGTAACCTCGCTCTTGATCACTCTGCATCTCAAGTTTATTCATGTACCACTGTGGATCATACTGGCTTGATTTAACGTCATCCTATTTGCCTATTTTTTTAGTCGTGGTATTTTTCACGCATTATCACCCGCAATCCGGTTCAGCATTACGATCATCCATGTGGCCTTCTATAAAGTTGAGACAAGGAGGCCTAGTACTTGGAGCGAGTAGTTTTTTTCACAATCAACCCATCAAGAATGAGTTTGAAGAGGGAGCTTTATTTGGAGAACAGAAGCGATGATGATAACAACTCTACAAGGTTCCTCTTCGTTAGAGGCGCTTTGAACTGTCAAAGGATTTGCGTGTGCTTAAGAGAGAATGTGTGTGCGCGTTTGGAAAAATTGGGAAAGAAAGTGGGTTTTAATTACAAACAATACGTGCCTATGCTCCTGTCGTATCCAGGAGGAGAAAAATTTAAGAAAGTTCTGCGAAGATTTTAAGTAAAAAGTCAGGGTTATTTTTGGGGTCAAGTGTGAGGCGAGCAGGGAGTTTTCTCAAGATGTTATTGCACTTCTGCATAAGGATTAAGCTGTTTGGCACGATAAAACCATTTGGATGAGGTTGCTTCACGTTGCCAAGGCTCATTCACTCCCTTGCAAATACATGCCTGCGTTATTCATATCTCACGTGTGCCTGAAAGTGACCGTATATGATAATGTGATTAGCTCATTTCTACATGAAATGATTTGTAAGGACAGTACATAGCTTAGCATAGATAATAACTTAATGAATTTTTATGTTATCACACAGAACCATTCCTTCCACGTTACTTTGAAAGGAATTATGTTGACATGTGTGAAAGTCATAGATCTGTGTGGCAGAGCGTATGATGTGGGGGAGCCTGGTCCAAAACTTCCACTCGGTCGAGTTGAGTAGTCGTCCACAACCGGACATCGGGCGCACTTGCAGAGTATATGCCCATCATATTATCATGATAATACAGATTAAGCACTAATCAAATTAAAACACCCATACGTCACACTATTAACATTCTTCTCTGAGGCTAATTACTATTTAATCCCTTTCTCTATATTAATCCCTCAACTCACGTCCTTTATTTCTTCCTCCCCCTCCCCCGCCCTTACGTAATCAATATGAAAGGTGAAAAGCCAACTTCCAACATCGGCCTCAATCTTCTTGCATGCTTAATAATTACTTGTATACTTTGATTCACACAATAAGCAAGCTCACTGATAATTGGCTGTCTTTGTTTTTCTTTTGGGAATAATATTAGCAGCCAGCCCCTCGTAAGAGCTTCCATTAGCACCTATTCATTTTCAACATAACTTGCTCCGCCATGATCATGATCCATAAAATGATAAACTTAGTCTATTCTTGTCCCACTTTTGAACCCATTTCTACCGATTGAACGGCAGGGTTGATTCCGACCAGAAAAATCACACACATGGGAGCATATACCTTGGATTTTCCTATGTAATTTATATGGTACTTTTCTGATGGAATCCCATGAATAATTTCCAACCGCTCATTTAATTTCTTGCAATCCATTAGAAAGTCGGGGGTTGTTTAGTCGCGTTATATTATAGTATACGCGACTATTGCGATCACCCTCTATGATTTGGAGGTGTCCTTCACGACGGCCTAGGGGTTTTCAGGAGTGATCTTCCGCGATTTGGTCAACACCACTCGCTAGGGAAGGATTTGGACACGTGCCTTTCACTACTTTCAATTCTGTAGCTGTTATAGTGAAGGAGATAAATGGATGGCCGATTCTCGCTTTTGTCGACTTTTTTTGTCAAAAGAGGAAAGTGTTTTCTTGGTTGGAGTGGAAGAGTGGATATGTGTCTTGTTCTTGCTGTTTCTCTGGAGGTTAACATTGGGTGAGGGTGTGAGCGTGTGAAGGGGTTGCCAGGGGGGTCACGAAGGGGTGTTGCCATTCGGACAAATTCAAATACATTCAGGAAAATTCATTGAAATCAGTTAGAAGTGTATTTACCATTATTTAACACATCCACCAACAACGAACACCACCCCATAACGCGATTATC
>JAQIWI010000370.1:0-35715 GCA_034698825.1 Deuterosminthurus bicinctus | reverse complement strand
ATCCTGGTCGCATCACTCAATGCAAATCCTGGTGTGCAACTAATTGCATGAACTGATGACAATTGTTGTTAAAAATAGAGTAGGCCGAAAAGACAAGGGATTATTTGGAAATGATCCTTTCATTATTGCAGGCCTTAAGTACGCTACAGCAAGTTTCGTTAGAGAATAGTAGTTATTAGTTAGTACATGGTAAAGGTCACCAGTGCGTAGTTTTGTATGCAATACAAGAGTGTGGTGATAATTACAAAGTGGCCTGACGTGTGCCACCGTCGCCATGGCAAAGCAGGGACAAGAAGAAGAATAACAACAACAACAACGAGTTTCACACTATACATCGATTAGTCATTATGCGTCCATTAACAAATAATAAGATTGTCTCTGCACAGAGAATACACAGAGCTGTGATTATAGACTGGATGATGATGATGATGATGATGAATCTCATGTTGTAAAAGATCTCTGGCTCATCATCATCATGATCATGTGGCTGGGCTAAAAAGGCGTGGATGGGAAAAGTAGCTTGGAAAACAGGCCCATGGGCTCTTGCATGTTCTTGATCAATGCAAAAGAGACGCGATTTGTGTGTGCCAGGACAAGCAAGTGTGCGGCGGAGCAATGTATAATTAATGGAAACATGAGTGAACTGACAGATTCATTCCCACACGTTCCTTTCCTTCCTCTGAGCCACTTTAATCAGACAAGACTTGCTCATATACTTCCTCACTCTTCTTATTGGAAGTTGAATTTTTCTTGTTTTTCACTCAATATTTGCAAATAAAATGCAAATTCGCCAATACACCTTAAATTCGCATAGTCACTTCTGTCCTCCTC
The DNA here is from genome assembly GCA_034698825.1 of Deuterosminthurus bicinctus. Lineage (NCBI taxonomy): Eukaryota > Metazoa > Arthropoda > Collembola > Symphypleona > Bourletiellidae > Deuterosminthurus > Deuterosminthurus bicinctus. The sequence goes on along the minus strand of JAQIWI010000370.1, from coordinate 34,884 downwards.
CGCCTCCTCCTACCATGCTGGTCTCCAAGGGTTGGGCTCTTCTGCTAATAGTTGGTCTGGTAATTTATGATAGTGGCACTGGAGCGTGACTACTTCCTATTGGACTTTTCCTCTAAGGTCATCCTTTCCATTTTAATCAGCCCACTGGTGTGGACGACAAGTTGCGATAGACTGCATCCAAAGTGCACTTCTTGCCGGGGGTGGCTTTCACGGCCGATGGCAACAAGAACAACACGGTTTATTCCACATGGCCACCTCCTAATTTAAAACTAATAGAGGCCTGTCAAAGTAAACTCACCTCAGCCGCCCACCCAATCTCTGAGAACTTCAGTTCCACATTTCAAGCACACACACACAGGCACACAAGCACGCTATCATGACAACACCATAAGTAAAAGCACTGTATCACATATCAACTTCACTTTTGATTACCACTTTCATGTCCATAATTACATGGACGGATAGTGGGGGAAAATAGATTTTTAATAATCATCATAATAATCCGATAGTAAAAAAAACAGCGATGGATTTGTAGTCATCTTGAAACAAAATGATAGGCTGGTACCATTCTACTCGTACCAGTTCTTCTCCATTCTACTCGTACCATTTCTTCTCTATTCTACTCGTTTCCTTCTTCCGCTTGGATGCAAACTTGTCAATATTATCAGAGATGTCCCGAGAAGGTCGGGCTTTGGGAACAGACTTGGGCTCTTTAGGTCGCCTCTCCAAACGTTTGGGCTTCTTCTTCAACTTGAGGCTCTTCCGTGTAATTTTACCTTTTGCTTTCATGGCAGGGAGGGTTGTGATCCCTTTTTTGCCCACCAGACCCGCATAATCAGGAATCTGTGCCTTTTGGTCACGATGTCGGAGTTTCTTTTTCTTTTTCAGAACAGGCTCCTCGTCATCTTCCTCCGCCTCACTCCCATCTTGAGCGACTCCTTGTACCTCAGTATCCTCATCGACCTTTACTTTTGATTCCACCTTGCCCTGCTTCTTTAATTTCCGCTTCTGTTTTTTGCTCAATTTCTTTTCATTCTTCTCCTCGGCTTCCTCTTCTTCTTCTTCAACTTCTGGCTTCATTTGTAGTCCCTCTTTACTCTTCTGTAAACGATTCTCCTTTGCTTTGATTGCCTTTCGATTTTCTAACGAGAACTCGACTATCGGCCTCTGTGAAAACAAATTAAATGGTTTTCAATGGTATGTCGATGAAAAAAACATACAATTCAATTAAAGGGAGACTCACTTTGCTAGGAGTGAAGACTGTTGGGTTGTTGTTGATTGCTCGCAGGGCAGTCAGAGCGTGTGGATGTGTGCTGAACGTTACAAAGCCAAACTCTTTGGAGACGTGCTTGATCGTTTTCAGATCTCTCATTACTCTTGCCTGCGTGTAATTTTAAATGGGCTTTAAATTACTGTGACTTAAGGGAAATGGCTGCCAGCTGCTTACCTCCGTTATTTTAGCACCATGCCCGGCATACTTGAGGAAGATTCGCTTTAGTTGCTCGTCGGTTAAAGATGGCGGGAGATTGTGCACACAGAGACGTGTGGTGGACACAAAGATGCTTAAATCCTTCAACATTTGCTTCTTTCTTTGATGTAGAACCGCCCGTTTGTTCATGTCAGTGGCAGAGACACCCAAAGCAGCTTCACTTCCGGGACGAATGACTGCAATAATAAATTTACGTTACTAACAACAATTCTCAAGACTTTAAGCACAAATCCGAGATACTTCTTACATCCTTCTCGAGTCAGATACAAATGACGATTATCCTTAGGCTCATCCTTTACCCCAGACTGCATTTTCTCCTCTAGTCTCCCTTTAGATAGGGCTACAGTCATGTAGAATCTGCGATCATTTAACTGAAATTCGGATTCGTCTTCTTCATACTTCTCTAAACATTTTTCTGCATCTTCTAGATTCTGCAAAATTGAGTTATAAATTCAGGGTGGATGCATATAAAAATGAAGAGAACAAGTTAATCAAGTGAGTAAGTAGACCAAGTTTTTTGTACCTTGAACTTAACAAAGCCAGTCCCTTTAGAATGCTCGGTAAGAGAGTCCATACAGATGAGTGCATAATGCAGATCGCCAAACTTGAGGAAAAATTCCTTTAGCTCTTCATTGGTTGTGTCAAAGCTTAGATTTCGAAGGAATAATGTTTTTCCTTCATCAGCATCTTGGGATTTAACCCGTGGCGTTGGCTTCTCTTCCTCTATATCATCGTCTTCGTCGTCGTCGTCTTCTAAGTCTTCTATTTCGTCCTCATCATCACTAAATCAGTCATCATGATTACAATTTTCCACAGTAGAAACAATGAGAAAAATAAAAGAATACTCACTGATCGTTGGACTCTTCATCATTATCATTTTTTAGCTCAGCAGTCTTCTCCTTCTTCACCTTGACATCTTCATCATCTGAATCCTCTGGTTCGGACTTGACCGTCACTTCCTCCGATTCTTTGCTAGCCTTCGCATACTGATCCTTTGGGACGGCCCAATCTAGAACTACTGGTCGACCTACACCAACAAAGAAAAGAGAATTTTCCATACCAGGTCTTTAAGCAATAGTAGGCCAGAAGTCATTCGACATACCCATAAATTCGTGGCCGTTCAGTTCCTTCAGAGCTTTGAAAGCTTCATGAATATTTTCATACTGAATAAAAGCACATCCTACTAGCTTCCCGTCCCTCTTCCTCAAAATATTGACATCAGTTAACTTTCCACAGGTACCAAAATGTTCTTTCAATTTCTCCTCAGTTGTCTAGTCAAACACAAATTATCATTAAAAATGGCCACTGATTATTAAAATTATAGCCCAAAATTTAAAAAAAAAATATGTATGATGCATTACCTGGAAAGAAATATTTCGAATAATCAACCTAGACTTCTTAACCTTCTTCTTTTCCTTCTGCTCCTTCATCTGCTTCAAGCTCCTCTTTTTCTTCTCCTCCACCAATGACTCATTTCCACCAAATGAAGCTCTCGGCTCTCTGTGCTGCTCAGTTCTTGACTTTACTAGCTTAATATTCAACTTATTCTTCTCCAATTTGTGCCCAGTAAACTTCTCAATAGCCGTCGTCGCATCCTCTGTCAAGGCGTATGTAATATAAGCTACTAATGGCTCTGCTTTGTCTGGCCCAGGACCTGAAATTTTGAACAAAGTTTGACGTACAAGCTATCCTCTCACACTAAACTCAATTATTATAAACTATATTACCTTTTTTCGGATACTGAATATAACATCTTTTAATGGGCCCTACATCACCAAAGAGCAGCTCCAATTCCCTCTTTTTCATTGTAGCCGGAATATTACCAACAAATAAAGTTCTCGGCTTCTCGTCAACTTCTTCGTTTTCATGGTCCAAGGAACTCATTTTCAAGTTGATTAAAAACAATTTAAAATTAAAAATACTAAACAATCAATTCCAGTTGTTGCTTTGATGTTGTTTCAACCACGAGGATCATCTCTCGCATGGCCCAACGATTTCAAATTTGCTGCCGCCTTTTTCGCTCGCATCCTTTAGCTTTGAGTACCTCCATCATTACGGGTACACGCATTGCGGTAATTCAGTCGGTCAGCTATATAGCAGCCGTCTTCATTTCCCACGGAACAGTTGATTTTTTTGCAAGCCGGGTAAAAATGGGAGGGGTGCATTGGAAGCATGTATAAGTGTTCATGACTAATTACTTTACAAGTTTATTTGCATGTATGACAGGGGCAGAAGGGCGGCAGAGTGACGAAAACGGGCAGGATGACAAGGGCCGTTTGCTCGGGAAAAGTAAACTTTCACTTGATGATGATGACAAAATCCTTCTGATGATATATTGCCACTATGAGGAAAAATACTTTGATGGAAAACATTTTACAGAGAGAGGATTCCGGGGACGAGGGAGAGAATGCTAACATTATTATGACATGAGCGAGGCTATACCCGAGGGAAATGAAGCCAAAGTTTGACTTTTTTTTCTTCTGTGGGCAAGAGAATAATATTGCATAAAGAAACTCAAAAGTATACACCATACACACATGCAGATGTTACATCATGGTGGCTTCTCCGGAGTACAACTTTCACCTTTAGATGAAACCATATATATGAAATTCTCACAGCCAGTAGTAGTGTATCACTTTGGACCGCATTAGATTGAGGCCAATGGAGTAAATAAATTAGCAAAAGGTTTTCCCCCTTTCTCTTTAGGTGGTAACTTACATAAGGTATGTGTGGGTTTATTATTTATTTATATATATTCATATATATGTATAGATATATAGCTTGTTACTCTGAGAACTATATACGTTTAGTCGATTGGAATGGAGTTGTTTCATTATGTACATATCATTTCATATTTGACTATGATGCGAAGAATCATATACAACGAAGGAAGAATTAATTGATTGCAAGTTACACATTTTTTTACGATTATAACACTGAGAGACACATTATGATGATTCAAACTCAACAAGAAGAAGATGAAGAAGAATATTTTTAAGTTTAAACATTTGTCATTATTATTGCCATAATATAAGTGAGTAGGTTTTTGGTGTTGTTGCTTTCTTTTACTAATATAGTACGCTCATTTTTCTTTTAGTACCATGACAACAAGGTGTGAATAGCATTTACCATGATAACTAAAGCATGTACATAGAGTATAGAGATTAAAATACTTAAGAGCTGCTGCAGGTTTATAATTAATAGCCATTCGTTTATGTATATATATATTATTCATATTAATATTCTGTTGAACACGACTACATATCTTTGAATTTTTTAATTTATAACATGTTATCTTCGCTCTCTCTCTCTTTGCTGGCTTTAATTTTTTATTATGTTGTTATCTCCCCCCGCTGTAGGTATTGATTGGAGTGTTTTCTTACTTTTCCTTCCGGTATTTATAATTTTTTTTTATCTGTAGCACTGGATCTTGATGGAAATTGCTGTTGTTCTCACATTTTTTTGACATTTTTAAGGCAATTCAACATAAAATTTTCTCCACTCAAAATAATAATTGCCTCATCATTATGATAGCGCTTGTTCCGATGGCTGCTGCGCTGAGCGCTGCAAGCGCTGAGGGCATCATCTGATGACTTCCGTTGCAAGGCTCTCCAGCCTTTCCCCGGCAACTGCAGTAGGTCACCGTCACTTCGAATGTTCCTGCACGGTTGTAACAGCGCATTTCGTCATCCTGAGGAGAAAAATCAAGTTTGACGCTCGATTATAGTTTTGTTTTAGACCCCACACTTCTATAGTTTGAGGCCTCTTTCCTTGAGTTTGAGGCCCACAAAAGTGTACGTCTTTCAAAGGGTTTCTCATTAAGTATTCCCTCATCCATTTTTATTTTCCCTTGTCAATGCTAACTAGCTGCATAATTGACCGATGAGGTACACTATACACGGTCGCCAATAAACCTTGCAAACAATGACGGTCGCCCCTAAACCTTGCAAGCAATGTGTGGTGTTGCCAGTACAATTTAGATGCTGCAAATGGCATCACTTATACTTTGGACATGGCACTGGAAAAATACAATTTACAAATATTTGTATGTATGGGGACATGGACATTGTAGGAGAAGAATTTCCAGTACAACGCCATGATGGCAAGATATATATCCGCCCTCACTCACCACAACCCTTCCCACTATAAAACTCATTTCTCAACATTTTACACCCCAGTAAACTATCTACTCTTCATGGTCCTTTTATACATGTATATATCTATACATTATATACATATACATACTTCTAGCATGCCGAATTCCTCACACATGTATTAAGTCAATTGGATGGTAATGATATCGGAACGGCAGTAATACGACCAAGCAGGTCAACAAAAAAACTGGGAAGAAAAAAAATCAGCCTCAATCTCCCCTCTCACTTGTCCAATTATTTCACAAGCACACACACACACTCCTCATAAAATTTCACTCCATCTCAACTAATTTCCAGAGGAATCCCCTCATAAACCTCTAGGTTGAATGAAAGCTTTCACTCCAGCACACTCCCGTGTGCTCCAATTCCACACCCACACTGATAGAATTCCAAACAAATTGTCCAGCTTAATGGGCGAAAGTTACGCGTTTCAACTCACCTCTTCCTTGTTGAATCCACAAGCACGGACAATCCGATGGTTTGTTGTGCCATTTATGCTTACTGAAAGTTACATAATATTTTTCATGAGTCATTTTTTTTTTAAAGTTCAGGATATTTTTTAGAGAGTTTAAGAGTTATTTTATTAACTCAAAGCATATTTGAGTAAAACCAATAAATTTGTCAGTGATATACTGCTCCAAAATTGGTACAAATGAAGTAAATGTCCACTCACCACGTTGAGCATTCTTGCGGCAGAAAGTGGCATTTTTCCCTGGTAACAATTGATCACAATCCACAACGGCCACGGCGGTATTGAATGGGTCACCACAATTAGGATCTCTTGCCGAATTACACTCGTAGCATTTAATACCCATACCTGCGCAAGACACAAGATTAGCTCCAAACAATAATGTCTCCCTAAAATTAAACAATAGTCCCTGAAATCCACAAACTAAGCGTCCCAAATTTTGGCCCAACCCTCCAAAAATCCAAGACCTCACTCAAAGCTATAGTTTGAAATGAACTAAACTCCCACAAGGAATATTTAAATGGTATATATTAATGTAAAATCCCAGGTTTTGCTTCCCCCGCAATACAATGGAGATAAAGGTGGAGACTTACTTTCCCGTAGACAAGTGGCAATGACGAGCAGTATTAAGAGTTCAAAATGCATCCTGGCCTTTGAATAAATGGCAGTGTTTGTTCGAAAGGATTTGGAAAAAACTTGCTCCAATTCACAGTCTCTCTTCCAATTTTATCCGCACACAAAGACAGAGAGAAAGAGAATTCAAAAATAAGAGAATAGAGACAGAGAGAGAGAGACAGAGAGAGAGAGAGAGAAGAGAGAAAAGAAGGTCGGACTTTTCTTCTGGAAACGAGTATGTGTATGTGTGTGTGTGTGTGTCTCGCTTGTGTGTACGTAGAACTAACGGAGGAAGCGATTATTATGGCGTCTGCAGAATAGAAACCCGGATCGATGATCCGGGCAAGTTGTAGCAGCTCTCTCTCACACACACACGAAAAACTCGGAATCGGAGACGTCCTCGTTTGCCACAGTAGATATGACGTCACTTTCCCCTCCTGGCCTCCACAATGGTGACAGGAGGGCTGAAATAAGCCTGCATACCCTTCAAAGGTGGCAATTCTCATGAACATGTTCCTCCGATCCGAGTCCTCTTCCCACAATTTCCCCTCCCCGTCTCTCAGCCTCAATCTCCACATTTCCCCTTGAAAATCTATTCATTCGTAATAGAATTGTGACTTTAAAGTGACTTGAATCTAGTTAAAGTCGGTCAGATTGGAATATGGCGAGTATGGAACAAGACATTCCGTAGCATTATCTCTATCTGGGGCTATGTCCATGGAATAAATCAATTCCCTACCTTGTCTTCTACTGTACAACATATCTCATGCGGCCGGCCAGACTTTTAGAAGAGAGTCGACAAAAGGATTACATAGGTTGAGTGCGGACGGAGGGAGAGAGAAAGCAGCTGTACGGCTGCTTTCCTATATTGATTACCTTTAGTCAAATCCTGTCGTCAATGTTTCTACCAATAATAACAGAGTAAGGCCGTGTGGCACACTCTCGGTCGGCCACAATGTCCAACTTTGTCCTCTTATGCATGTACACATGGGGAGTGACTGTAAATTGGGTCAGTCATTGCCGGGCGGAATCGGCTAGTTACCAGGTCTATCTGCCTAGCGGCTTTACAAAGGAGCAATGAGGCTAGAAAGGAGCCACGGTCTTAATTAATGTACGACTCCTGAAAGCCACGCATAACTTATGGCTAATCATAAGGATGGGAGCGTTGCCAAAATCGTTATGAAGGGCAGAAGAGCGTAACAACTGAGTCAGCAAGTTGATGTTGGACGCATGGCGATGAGGCAGGCAGGCAGGTAGGAGCAGAAATTAAACCACGCAATCACTTCTGTGCTGTTGCGGCAAGTGTGCTATGAGGAACTAGCAACTGTCACGTCACCAACCAGCCACCAGCCAACCAGCCACAGCTGTCTGCAACGGGTCATGGCATGACAATGTCACAGTTACAAATTAAAGCGTTTGCGGAGTCAGCTGGAGCAGCTGTCATTTCAACTGAATTGACTCTATAAGCCTTGCATTACAAATGTCCCTAATTTCATTGACAAATTCCGTAGGAACTAATAGGAAATATTCAGTCGGATTTTTATTTTAGATCATCCTTGGACGACGATCATGAATGTTATGAGTACAAATGATGAGTACAAACGAAATGCTTATAGAGCACCGACATGCAATGCGGTACTCTCAACGGAGTCATTAGTTTACGCATTTCAACAAGGGGTATAGACAAGCTGTATATTCTTGTCAGTATGACAGTCGTTGGAGGAATACGCTAGAGCCGTTGGGATATCTTGTAATCCGCCTTAAGTTCATTTGTTGATGATGAGTCGACACAGATCCAGGCCTAATGCTAATTATCACCGTGGAGGTGTGGCCGTAAGGTCGAGCTGATGATGATGATGGCATGGAGTGAATTGCCACAAGTCATCATTGATTGTACGAATTGTGAGGCCTGTGGGATAGACTATTTTGTGATGACGATGATGATGGTGGAAGCCGAGAAATATTGTTGGGCCGGCCGTCATCTTGATATCCATCTTCATCCGTGCTGCTATTATTATGGTTTAGTTTAGATTTCTGACGAGGTAGTTCTGACGACTGGTCGTCGCTATATTTCAAATCTTCCATTTTCCTCTTCCATCTCTGACCTCTGACACCTCTGAATCTTTCGTTCCTGCACGTGTTTACCTGCAAGAATTTGAAAAAATAAACACGTTAGCATTGTATAATCCATTTAACAGACACGAGAATTATGCAAAGAATGGATTTGATTACAAAACAGGGTTTTTTAAAACACAGTCCAACTACTCTAATGTCAATGAAAGCCAAAATAATTACGAAAAACGTACTCTATGTCCCCAATGTCCACATCTGTTACAAACATAAAAGTTATAGCATTCTTGTAGTCTGGATGCCCTAAAAGGACCAGCCAAAGCTTCCCCCCTGTCAATCTTCTCCAAATCTGATTCCAGCTGAACTGGGTCAACCCATGCAGTTACAGCAGGATTGAATGGGATTTTCTGCGTACAAAAAGAACAAAACAAATCAATTATTAAATTACTTCCAACATAAATTAAATTTCAGCATTCAATATAGACGGACTCACAGTAACAATATCATCTCTGCAGCCTATTAGGAACCAAAAGGTTGCATCTTCTTTGATCATCAAATTCATTGGAGGTTCAGAAAGGCTCACTTCAATTCTGCAATCACACATAATATGAAGTTTCTAGAATTAAATTAAAAGATGACTTTTCATTTTGACACCCCCAAAACGTCTCCCTGACATGTTTAAGAATGCCTACTTTTCAGTATGACAAATGATTGAAAAAAAATTAGCACGGATAAAAAAACTCAAAAAATTTACTCTTCAACTAACCTTTTTAAAAATGTGATGCATTTTTCATTTCCTTCTTGTTGATAAACTGGAAAAGGTAACTTAAATGCGGCCCATTCCATTATTTTCCACTCAATTCCTCAAAACTCCCGCTTAGTTCCAGACTGCCCAAAACACTGCCGAGTGGTGCTGCGGTATGTCGATCTAAAAATTCGCTCTTCATGGCATAGCTTACATTTTTGCAAATGAATAAATGTTGCAAACGAATGCAAATTAACCAAAAATTAACTCAAAGAATCATGATGACACCATTCTTATCTTCTTCCACCAAATATTTCCAGCTCAAGATGTCACAATCATGAACATTATTATGGCATTCCAGCGTCACATTTTCTGTAGCAATTTTTAGCTCCTTCAAGAGCAACATTATTTTGGTAAATTATCTTTGTCAGCTTTAATGGAGTCCATAATATCGACTTGATCACCTGAAATTTCACTTGAGACAAATCCAGTGAACTTGAATGGACAAAAACTAGAGATCATCATCAATCAGTGACTTCCAAGTACATTTGGGACTGGAGGAACCAATTTTTCCAGTACTGCTACCACCGTAACCAAGTTTCCATTATTGGGACCAACAATGAAACAAAAAAACAAGATGCTCAAGAATAGCAGGGAGAGAGGATTCGACGCAAAAAAATCAACATTTATTTATTGCTCTCCATGTTTTGTTGTATGTAATATATTCTTTCCGCATTCCGCCATAACGCTTCATTTTCTTCCACGTTTCTCAGCTCCCCCTCCAAGTTTATATCTCGAGATCTCCATTATCACACTGCATTATGTAATATATATTTATATATACTATGTATATATATAAGATAATATTAATGTAGTATGTCCTTAAAAAACATGTTCATATTTCTTTTAAAATCACAGCATTAAAGAAATTCCATTATGTGTATCCTTATATCCATTTTTTATAACATCAGGTCACACGTTATTATCACAAACAATTCCCATCCACAATATACATATTTTTCAATAACAATTAAAGGCTGCCGCACTCACAAAAATCCGCAAACAATCAAACGCAATATTTTCTCATCTTCATCATCATCACCATCAATAATCCATAACTTATAGTTTGTTGTTTTTCCCAAATTAAACCACACGCATGCATATACTGTTCCTTGACAAATCCGTCGTCATCGGTCCACACACATATATATTACTTTTTTCTTTTATATAGAACAGGTCACAATTTTCTATTTTTTTAGCATGTCTCTCTCTGTCTTTCCCATCAATCATCATACTCCAATCAGTCCTCCACCTCCGTCAAAGAACACATGTGTCTCAAGCCAACTTGATTATTTAGTATTATGACATACACAATAATAATAGTAATAATGATTACAAGCTAAAAAATACAACAATAGTCAAGTGCATTTTCCATTACAATATGAACCACCTGGGTTAAGCATCCGAATAAACATAATAATTATTATTCCGAAAAATCAACACAAAAATAAAGCTTAGATCATCTTCATCATTATCATCACCCATTCCCACCATCACACACAGGTACGCCAGGTCAATTATCAAGCCCAATATGACCTCACGAGGTTCTATACATTTTTAACCTCATTATAAACACTCACTCCCTCAATAACCAAAGAGACATGCTAATGATTTCTTTTTCCCATTTCTATATTGTTGTAAAGTATATAGTACGATCAACGTACGAAAATACCCATCAAGTACTCTCATATCCTTCTCTGTCCTCACATACATCTTTTTCCCCTCCTTATTAACAATAACTTAATTATAATACAAGCGAGACATTTATATTAAATACTCCATATTTCCACTTCCCCTCACTCTCATCATCAGCTTAAGCTGGAAACGGTCATTCTTCAGATTCTTAGTATTTTTTTGGCCTTCATTGAGTCATCCATACACACTCTCGGATGATCTTGCTGCTGACAAATGAAAATAGTCAGATAAACCCCAACTATCTTCATGATCATCCACCCTATATGCTGCTTTATACATGAGCTACTACTTGGAAACTAACACTCTTCTACAAGACGCTACATTCTACATAATTATAGACAAACACGAGCTTTTACAATCTCACTAGTCTGGCATTAATTCTTTAGTAGTCATAATAATATAATAATTTTCATCATCGCCACATCAAATCCATCCCAAACCTCCTTCATTTCTTACACACACACACATAGGCAGGCGGAATCCCAAGTAAGAATCATATTTTTTTTTAAAAACTATATAAGCTTTCTTTTTACTCTATTAATCCAAGGCCTGATCATCTTCTCCATACATCCCTTCCCCATATATCTGACAACAGTAGCAGCAGCAGCATTCTGTACCAAAATATATTTTCATTCTCTTTCTCCAAGTTACATGCCTCACAAACAAACGCTCTTTACATCCCGCACAATATCCACTTTTACTCCTCTTAACATAATCTAGACTTTCTTTCCTTCTTCTCCTTCCCCTTCTTCATAAGCCCATCAAGGAAAACATTATGATCAGTCTAATACAGGTAGGTTATAACAACAACAATAATAATAATAACAAGCTATAGAAGAAGAACTCAAGATTAAATGACCATTTCCAACTATCACTATATACTCTCAAAAACTCACGCACACTCAGCCTGCGGCTAACAGACGGAGACAAAGTGCGTGTCTCTCTTCTTTTTTTTCTACAATCCCAATTCACGTCATATGGGCCTGACCTTGTGGAAACAGAAGGACAGATGAGAATATATAGAAAAGAGCGAGTTTGTGTGTGTGTGTGTGTGTGTGTGTGTGTGTATAGGAAGAAGCTGGGAAGAGTTTCAAGGACGGACCGGCGTACTATTCCCGTTTCCACTAGAACTGTCGTCGTCTAATGCATAACGACTAGACTATTAGAGACCGTGCTACACGATGGCCATGACCTTGAGCTTCTATCTGCGTCTGTGTGCGAGTGCGTGAGTGTAAAATGCGTCTGTGTGTAGATGTGTGAGCGCGTGTGTATGTAAATGTGTTTGCGTGTGCGTGTGCCTGTGTGTAAATGCGTGTGTGTACATGAACTTGAAAAACGTCGGCTTATATAACGACGGCTTATCACTCACGTACGCACTTACATCCGTGCTTTCTCCAGTATATTCTGAAGTGAGTGGAAGAGAGTAGGACGTGACCTTGGTTGGAAAACTATGTCATCCTCCTCCAGCAATTCTCTCTCCCTTACCCATCTCTCGCACAATCTAAAACAAGCTGCTGCTGCTGGAATTCCCCCACGTCACCATCTCACACACTTTAAACAACAAAGGAAGCACTCACAGGTTAAGCATCAGCGATATTCAGCAGCAGCAACCTTGAACATGAACATGATCAAACTCTATATACTCTACTACTTCTCTGTCTCTCTCCCTCTCCTTCTGTTTCCACCTTGTTGGACCTGACAGGACTTACCACGTGAAACATACACACACTTCACACCACCTTGTATTATAATTAAATAAGTCAATCTAGTTACATAGGTACATACATGATAGGATTCCTCTGAAAAGGGGCCTTTAAACATTACAATCATCATAACATTCACAGTCTACAATCCTTAAAGCCGTTGTTAAACCATCAATCATTCTTTTCGTCCACTTTCAAGTCACATCCAATTTTCCAGGTCTCCAGGTTGTTGGTAGTCAATTGGCTCAAGCCATAACAGTATTTAATAATAATATATAACAATAATAATGATAATAATAATTAAACTCGGTACAATATCAGGTCACCATACTCCGGCTAGAAAACCGTCTTTCCTCTTGCTATTATTATTATCATTATCGTCTTTCCTCTTACTACCATCATTGGAGTTACCATGGAAACCACTTCTATGTTTTGCATACATGTTATTATATATATATTTAAATACTTAGAAAATATAAGCTTATATAATGGGACGTATATAATAATAAGATTAGCATATGGGAACGTTATTATAGGATAAATTAATAGCATATATTATAGATATAATATTTCTTGACAGACCACACTCACGGAGAAGCCCACTTTCCTTTCTTTCTACACCGTTTATATAAACTAAATATAATATGCTTGCTCATGGAGCTTACACGGGACCCTTTAGTATTTCATTTCCCCTCACATAATATAGAACCCAAAAGATCGTGCGGAAGTTTTTGCTTCCAAGTTCCAGCAATATTTCCCTTCACGCTCTCAGGCTTTAAACAGTCCAACCTATACGACCTTACTAGTCTAATAAGAAAAAAGACCCTCTCTAAAGCCATTTTCTAAAACTGATCAGTACGGATGAATGACCAAGAAGAGCATTAAATATATATTTTTTTTACTATCCCAATCGTTTTCCCCTGTAAAAATCTTGAAATCATCATCAAATTAAAGCTTTCATCAGCACTTAAAAAAACAGAAAGTATACTAAAGGAAAAGGTGTGAGAAGTGTCATATGGCCTGACCAATGATGCATGTAAATGTGTAGCATATATGTGAGTGTACAAGTGTGTGTCTGTATGTGATACTTTATCATGATTAATATTGTAATTATTTTATCTCATAATTATTTGACGAATAAAGCCCTTGATCCTCCTACGTTACTGCGTCTACTTTGTTTAACTGTAATATATATGTATTATCATTGTAATGATAACAATAATAATAATAACAATTAAAATCCCAACTTCCCTTGACTCTTTGCTCCACTCTCTTCACTATAGATTATGTACATACGTATAATTAGTTGTATATATGGTTCCTCCCTAATAATAATATTGATTTTCTTCTTCCTCTTCTAGATAACGAGATTATCTTTCCTGGTAATGATAATAATAAGTAGTAGTAGTAATAATAGTAAGTGTTAATTAGTCTTTCAACGGGGCTGACATTTTACAGTTTCATTTGTCACTGGTATCATTGGCAAATTAAAAAAAAATCTTCATCTAAATCCTCATCCTCTATCTCTCGTCTTAAAACTCTAACAAAACAAATAAGACATGGCAAGAACCTTTTGTTATTTTTTTTGCACAGATCGTCCATAAGTCTTTAAGGTCCCCTTGCACTCAATAACAATACAACACCCCCACACGACTGACTGGATTCTGAATTATATATCTTGTACCTCATTGACTATTTCAACCCCATCCCCTCCCCCCGACCTCAATTGCCCGTCGTGTCCATGAAAGACACTTATTTGACCCCCTCAAAATACCTTTACTATTCCAAGTAAACCTTTTGGCTGGGTTAATATAATTATCACATTCAAAAATTGCATAATCCCTCTCAACAAGTTAGCCCCCCGTGACCCAAGACTCAAAGACGATCCCATTCATCTCACTTTCTCTCAGAAACCCGTCCTTCCTCAACATAATTTAAAGGGATAAACTATTGTAATAATAATAGTAATAATGTAGACTATGAGATTATTTTCAAAGGGAGGAGCACAGGGGTTTTAAATTTACACATTATGCTAAGAAAGTTGACAGCCTTAAAAGCTCGTCTATCTCTCCATCATATATGTGTGAATTCCTAAGAAGAAAACTTCCTCAAGCCTGGCCAAAATGTTATGCGACAATTCAAATGATTTTACATGCACATGGCTAGACGACAACAACAATAACAAGCGGGTCTTGTCAACTTACTATTGTGTGGATTCTATACCTGCTTGTCTATAATGACCATCATGCGCTGCCGATAATAATCAGACACTCATCTGCGTGTGTCACACAGAACACAGCCAACTAGAACGCATCGCATCATTGCCCAAACAAAAGGGTCGTTAACAACAGCAGTCCGTCGTCCACGTCCTTAAATCTGATCACAAACTTCTCTACTTTTTTCCCACCAAAATTTCATCATTATCAGCATATTGCCATCATCATTACGACCAGCAAACAAGAGCCTATATGAAGCATGATAAGCCAAGCATAACATAGCACATGTGGTCGTTTTACACATTAATACTGTGATAATTAACTGGAGTAAATTTTAAAAAAATAACTCGCAGCTCCAACTAAAGTTTTTTTCATCTACAAAAAAATTAGCTAACCAACTTAGAAAATTATCAGAGAGAAGAACAACTTCAGCGAGACAACAATCCTCCTGTAACACAAACTCTCCTCTCATTCTGCACATGAGAGCCCCACCCATGTCTGTCTAATCAAGCTGTCTAAACTCGTCATCATCATCACCACCAAACTATTCACTGGATGGGATCAGGGACACTTGGATTACATGGAGACTCATTTTCCCACCCTATCCTGTCGTGCCATACCAACTAGCACTTTTTCTAAAAAATTTCATAAAAACTTGATCAAAATAGCATCATTATTAGTTAATACTATAAATGTATCCAAATCAGCCCTAGCTTTGGTTCAATTTGACTTCAGTATAGTAGCAATAATTGATAGGGAGGAGGAAAAAACAAACAAAAATAATCAACAATAACAACAACAGCAGTGACCGCGCTAACAATAACAAACAACAAACCCACTCTGCTCTTCTTCAAACCATCAAACCCCTTCAATCAAGCAAAAATAAACTTAACAACATTACAAAAAAAATGTGACTGAGAGAGAGGTCAGTCTAACGTTTTCCATTTCCCCTCCTACTGTTTTTTTTGCAAGCATTTACTAATTAGCATAAATCCAGGCAGGCAGACAGTCACACATTGTCAATGTCCGCCGCGTCTATGTCTGTGCTATCTCGCTCTCCCATACACAAACGCCTACGTCACTATTATGGCAAATCGACGACGACGACGAAGACATATTGCTTCTAAATTCTATCAGGATCACTCATCATGACTGACTGACTTTTCTCATGCTCATTATTATAAATTAGGACCATTATTATAACGACAGATAAAAAATAGACGCATCAATATTGGTGGCGAATGACTAATATGCCGATAGAAGTAGGGAAAAGGACTACTAACAAACTATAAAATCTCAACCCCATGTAGTAGTATGTATTGTTGCAAGTAAGCCCCCTCTCATTTCATACTTAAACTAATAGAAACCTGATTTGCGAAGAAGAAAAAGTCTTATATATTAACTTTGCGGATTTTAATGTACAACTGTCTGTCTCTCTATTTACCTCTCTGTCTCTCTTACTCCCGTTGCACATTATCTCTTTCCCGACTTGTATGAGAATACTGTAAATGATCATATATATAATTGTATATATATATTATTTATATATAAATTATGATAGTAATGTTTATGTGTTTGTGTATGTATACGTGTGTGTCTGTGTGAGTCCCTCTAGAGGAAGAACAAAAGCGTCCTACACAAATAGAGAAAAACAAACAATGTGGAGAGATTCATATTAATAAAGTTAAATATTGCATTATTAACTTTGTCTTGTGCAAAGTAAAACTATAGATGCTTCAACGTAGTAGCAAGTTGTCATAATAGTAGTAGTAGTAGTGTAGTAGTAATAGTTTCACAATAATAATATACTACAGCGCTCCCTAAATTTGTATATAAATACGCAAAGAGTCTGTGTATGTGTACGTTAGCTCTTGAGTGAGACAACTGTGTGGTATAGTAGTAGTAGTATAGTAGTAGTAGTAGTAGTAGTAGAGTTGCTGAAAAATCATCATTACTATTATGTACATATGGATGTATTCCCTACAATATTAAAGTTTTGTGTCTTCCATGAGAAAAACAAACGAATTAATCTTTCTCTCTTCGACCCTCTTCTACCAGTGTCAATATTACGTATCAAGATTAAACACCTTTTAGAGTTGTTTCAAAGACGATGATCATCATGACGGCAAGGACGACAACGATAACGATTAACTATATATGAGGACATAATATAAAAAAAATCAAAAGGAAAACAAAACAACGATAATAATAATAATAATAACTATAAACAAAAGTCAAAGATGAAAGGAAGACAGGGGAAAACGAGACTAGGACTAGACCCCTCCACTTTCCCGCTTAGGAAAATGAGTTTTCTCATGAGCTTTTAGAATAGTACTCCGGCTAAACGTTTTCCCACATAAACTGCAACGAAATGGTCGTTCACCCGTGTGAACCCTAGCATGATCCTTCATATGATGCCGTAATTTAAAAGCCTTGCCACAAAATTCACATTTAAAGGGCCTCTCCCCCGTGTGCATGGGTAAATGTTGAATGAGCATACTAACTTCCGGAAAGGGCTTCCCACAAAATTTACATACGATTCCGCCTTGTTGACTAACATGTTCATCCAGGTCACCCGGACCTGGGGGTGAGTGATTCATTTCGGATTCCGAGGGGGAGCGGACGTTGGTCCGATAGTGAGGCGGCGGCTCGGGTGGTGAGTCTATAGGATGGTCCATACTACTAGCTGCTGCTGCGGCGGCGGCCGCGGCTGCAGCCGCCGCCACTGCTGCTGCCGATGACGAGGTCGCCGTTGACGTTGACGGGTACACGGACTGGACAGCTGAGAAGACCGTTGGGTGTATCACCATCACATGGCGGGAGAGGGCAGACTGGGACGGGAAATTTGTTGAACAGTATATACAGCAGTAACGGAGGCAAAGTGGCTCATTTTGGACGTCCTGAGAAAATGTCCAACAGATCCAAATGAACACCATCAGTTTCCATAGCAACCGACCCCGCACTATGTCCCGAGCTTATGAAAATACTGACCTCATTTTCGTTTGACGATTTTTGCGTAAGCTGGTGTTCTGAACGAGTATCCCAGTCATCATCGCGGTCATCACGATCATCCGTATCCTCTTTCTTGAGCGCCTATATCAGCATTCACAATCTTACATTATGACCAAGCAGAGTCTGGCGAGTGTGGCACACCATACGTGCGTGTGAGTGAGTATGCATACGCGTCCATGTCACATTGAACAAAATACATACAACCGCACCCTTGAACAACGTCTGAAAACGTCTCATCATTTCTGGATGGTGATAGGATAATCAGCGAGTAGCTACACTGACTGAGAATTTTATTCGGTAGAGAGGTAAAAGTTGGAAGAAAATAACAGGACTGGGCACGTGGTCCTTGTTGTAGGGACACGGAAATAATGGAGGGCCGTATAAGTATGAAAAATTGAGAACTAAATGAACCTTTTTTCTTGGTAATTTTCTTGACGAAACTAATAATTCTCACACCCACACTGCTACACATCAAGTTACGCAAAATGACCAAGGCATTCATGGGATTACACTGTATGGAGGGCGTGGTGAGGAGTGAGTGAAAGAAAAACCGAAGGCAAGCTGAAACGATCGGGAACAATTTCCACCTTATCCTCCTCTCAATCTTACTTGCTCCTTCATAGCTGCCTACAGCTCCCTTCACGATAATTATCGGCAGTTCCTTTAATCCCGGATTGCCCGGTATAAAGCCCGAGAAATAGCAAAGCTTTCTCTCTACAAGGTTATAACTAGCTCGCCACCATTGCACGCAGGAAAAGGACGCACGGAAATGATTCCACACAGATTTTTCTATACATGCCCATACTACTGCACAACAGTCATACGGATTCATTATACAAGGATTCGGAAAGGGTACAGCTAATTTCCAAAATCCTTTTCGAGCTCTTTGATGATACACCCCCTTCACTGTCTATCTCTATACATGTAAACGCATCATCATTATACAAATCACAAAAACTGTCCACCCTCCTGAGTACTAGAATCCTCACACTATATTTTAATTTTTTAGTTGGCTGATCAACAAATGTATTAACTCACCAAAGGACTATCTTGCTCCTGGTCTTCATAGCAGCTACTAGGAGCCGGACTACACGGAGGTGGTGGATTTGGATGCTCCACTATTAGCTCGGATTTCACAGAGCCTATACTACTCGTCGTAGCGTCCAAAATCCTAGCTTTTTTACTATACACTGCCGATGGTTCCGTCGGTTCACTCGTCGTTGCTATCGTGGATGAGCTCGTGCTTGCAGATGACGATGACGATGCAGGTGTTATGAATCGATGCAAGGTCTGTTGACTTAATCCAATAATTTGTAGGTTGTGAGCTGTCTTCAATAATCCATCGATTTCCTTTGGCGATACTTGCACTTCCCCTCTGCGAAAAAAATAATAAAAAAATATTCATATATTAATTTTCGTTCTGATTGACCAACCAGCATGTGACAAGTTTACAAGGGATTTAGACT
Source organism: Deuterosminthurus bicinctus (assembly GCA_034698825.1). Lineage (NCBI taxonomy): Eukaryota > Metazoa > Arthropoda > Collembola > Symphypleona > Bourletiellidae > Deuterosminthurus > Deuterosminthurus bicinctus. The sequence continues at coordinate 15,190 of JAQIWI010000370.1, read as the reverse complement.
GGAGAGGGGAAATACCGGCGGAGGCGGCTTATCGTTGAATACCTCGCGGTCTCACACATCCCCCATCTCACTGCTGCATCACATACACACACACGCACACATACAACTGCTACAATTCACTCTGACTTGGGCACAGGAGCCGACAATTCAAAGAGTATGTGCATTGAATAAGACTACTCATTTACATTATTAATTGCTGTTATCGACTACTCCAGATTACACATGGTCCCTCTCACATACATATAGAAGAGTCCAATGGAAACCCACAGAAATGCCATCGATAGGAGCAATACATTTTACAAAATTGACAGGTGAAAGAAAATTGAGAAACAAAAATACAGGACAGAAAAATTGAAAATGACCAACCTGTACATAAATGTGACGAGAAGTTTAAGGACAGAAAAGCGAACATCTTGAAGGATAATTATTGGATGTGGATGACTTGAATAGCTCGAAAGTATAGAACGGAAATATGGTGAGTTTGCTGACAATACCACTCTGTGAACTTTGACCTGTTCCGTTGGACCACAGGCCTGGAAAATCACAAGACAGGTTCAATTATAAATCATCTCCTCCCCTTAATTACATTTAATCTTGACTCATAAACACACTTACCAGAGTGCAGTCAACAAGTGATTCTTCAGTTAAAAGGGTCCACAGACTGTCCACGACGACACACCTGAACTCATCCCATCTTAGATTGAATTCTGGGACAATATTTGAACTACTCGAGTTGGCAGTAGTTCCGTCTAAATGATCTGACGTTTCCATTTATTCCTCCGTCCCTCCTCTCCCTTATTATTGCTGTATTGTTTATTTATCTTCTAATAATAATCCCTCTCTATTCTTATCGAGTAGTGCGTCCGTCTTTGTTGGGGAGATCCTCCACTATAGCTAAAACCACAACTTCAATTACCACCACAAATCTTCTTGTTTGTTCTACCCCCTCCAATATATTTATATTTCTAAATTTTTCTATCTCTTCTTCAAATATAATTACCACTATTTATGTTTTATTTAGGGTAATTGTCGTAGTCGCCGGAGGAGTGAGCTTTCAGCTATCCGAGTCATTCGTCGACCATTCAAGCCCCCACTGTAGCAAAAATAAATAAAAACAAAAATTAACTCGTCAGATCAATCCAACTTTAAAATAACTTCACTTTGTCTTCTTCTTCTTTCTTTCAATTTATACCAATTACCTCACAATAAAATAAATATCTTGTATATAAATATATGCCGATTCCCTTACCTACAGGGACCCCGTGTTCCTTGTGCAGGTCCTACCCGTCTGATCTCCTCCAGCGAGTGAATCGTATTTAGGTACCTCCAGGAGGGGAGGGAAAGCAAAGTGTACACAGTCAAGGATATCCCAATAGAAAACTTGTAGAGACTCGCACACGCAGAACAGTGAGGAAATCTGCGTCCTCTTCGTCTTCTACTTCTGCTTCTTCTTCCTGCTGCTATCCTCTTCTTCTTCTGTCTTGTATAACTCAAGAACGGAAGAATTACAAGAAGATTTTCTTCCTATGGTCACTATCTCATCATACTTTTCACTTTTGTTTCCCCACACAATAAACTGGCCAGCAGCTCTTGAAATATATCTGGACGAAAAATATATGCACACCACACACAATAAGTATTGCAAAAAAAATTTTTTTTTTGCAAAAACTTTCGCAAATCCTCAATATTGTCTTCTGTGCCACTCACTATTAGGGATCACGTAATAATTATCAGGATGTGGAGGATGATGATGATAATTATTATTAGTGTTGATGATGGTAGTCTTTAAGAATTTCATGGAGACGAGGTACAATGACCAGTCTTGTTCCAGTCCAGATGATGAGGAGACACTTTGGATGATGATAACAATATGCGGATCCAGTTTGAAATTTTTCTCCCAATATAAACGATACGTTTAATACACTTTTCCTTCTATTTTTTCACGTCTCCCTTGCTACTACAACAACTCTGAGCTTCTCCTGGTTCTACCAAAATCTTTGTCTTTTTAGCATGTGTGTGTGTGTGTATGTGTATATATGTGTGTGTGTTTATATATTTATCTGCTGCGCTCAATCCGGCTGCTGCTGTCTGTGCGAAATTTGTGTGTGTGTGTGTATATAGATATAGCTATGAGCTACGAGAGTGTGTGTGTGTTACTGGAAACCTTGGACTTGTTGTTCCTTTTTCACAAATGTACGGCAGTAGTGGTAGAGATAGGATGGGAGATACAGTGTGTGTGTCTTTGTGTGTATGTGTGTGTGTGTATGAGAGGGGTAGAGAGATATATGAAAAAAATTGACACAGTGAAGAAGGAGTGAGAGAAGATGGGAAAAGACGAGGATGATGATGATGATCAGCTCTTCTGTGGCTTTCAAACGGAGGATTTGCAAATTTTTCGTGGTTCCTACGAGACGAGAGGGGTAGTGCGAGTGGAAAGCAGACTGAAATTTTATCCTGAGCTCATTCGTAGGAGAATGTCTAGACGCGTTCGATACGCAATGCAGGATGCACCGCATGCGTTCTTTTTACTTTTATAAGTCGTGCAATGGAAACACACATACACACACACTCAGTCAGGACTCCACACTACTAAAAACTATATACGATGGACTGGCTGACTAAACTAGCAGCAGTGGCAGTAGGAATGGCAAGTAAAGCAAGTTAGGAGAGGCAGAGTAGTAGTGTAGTATGTTTGTATAATAATAATAGGAGCGAGAGAGAGAAGTAGTAATAGTAGAGGTTCAGCAGGAGCAGCAGTGGTGGTAGTAGTAGTGGAAGTAGTACTAGCAAAAAGCAGCCAACGAGAGTGACTATACCAACGCTAAAATAATGTATTAAATCCGGGCAAGGTCATCGTCAGCCTTGCACGCATATATCTTCTGTAGAAATACCTCTTCGCGTTGGTCATACCACTGCCTCTCTTCTCATAGTGTGTAACACACAACAGAATCCACATGAGAGACTAACTCACACACCAGTCCTTGCTTCCTTGCGCTAAACTTATCGCATCGCACCAACTGGCTCTTCTGTCTATATATACATATCCTCGTGAACACACACACACACACACGATATTCGCAAAACTCTTGGAAGCCAAGCACGAAAACATAATAATACCAACAATTTTTTTTCCTATCTCTCCCCTTTCCTTTTCATAGCAAAGCCTTACTCATCACTAAGCATTGCATACACACACATGGCTTGGTGTAAGAGAATAGCAAACTTTTTCGCCATATTATCACCATCTTTTTCTTATATATAGATGACGTGAAGTGTGTACACACATTCGCAGACACCCTCGAGCCTCCTAGATGCGTCATACATCCACACCCGCACAAAGCACACACACACACACACACGCACTCACGAAAGGCTCTCTGGAACTTATCCCAATCTAATCAGAGGAAAATATCACACACAATCCTATGCATAACCCAACATTTTCTACTAAGCCAATGGCCAGGGATACACTGTGTGTGAGCCAAAAGCTATGTACACGTGTAATTCTATTAGCCTTATCCACAGTGAGTGTGTGTGTGCACAGTGGACATTTTACCAGTATTTTCGTAGGGCTGTTCAAAACTATATGCCGCAGCCCTAGAAATCCACTACATATGGCATTGAGCTTGTTTGAGTGGTGGGATAGGATTTTTTGCAAGCTTTATACAACATATATATGAGATAATTATATAGGAACAGAGAGAGGGAGAGAGGAACTGGCATTAAATGTGAGCGTGGACACGCACACCCGCAGCCAAACCACAGTCTCCTGTTAAACTTCCAACAACTCATTGGCACGCATACGCTCACTCACTCACTCCGACTCCTTAAATATACTCACAGTCAGACTCTTGAGCGACTCCAAGCATATTGCAGATCCATACGCATTCTCATACTCTCTTCTTGGCCAAATATACACGCACACATGTATGTAAACTCGATAAAGCAAGTCAGTAATTCGTGTTCTAGTCGGATGTTTAGGATTAACGTGAGCCGAAGAGCATTGTGTTCTCCTCACATGCCATATGTTATGATGTCATGCACACTACTACTGCGCGAATTCTATCCGCCTCACACATGTAAGGTTACCATCCTTGAGATTGTGTGTGTATGTGTGTAATGTATGTGAGTTTGTGTGTGTGTGTGCGTGTGTGTGTGCACATGAAAGGGTTTAGTATTGCAGATTACTGGTTTTCTCGTTGGTGCAACCTTCAACAACGCACAGCCCATGCAGACTAGCTACACACGCACACTCCTTCCCATTCTCTTCAAGTATCACATTAAATCCATGCATTATGATTCTGTGGCTCTTTACAACAAAAGAGTGTGTGTGTGTGTGTGTGTGTGTGCGAATATACAGTGTGTGTATGTGTACAAAGGGGAAAGAGTTTGCTCCCATAAAAGACTGAAACTTGCTTAGTTGCTTTTAGAAGGTACAGACTAGGGTGTGTGTATAGATTGCATGGACAAAGTACAACTACTGGACTGAAAACTCATCCACGCCTACAGCAATCCAAGTGCATTTCTGCGTAGACCTTTTCTATATTACAAGCCACCTCATGACAATGGAACACTGTAGCGGACAACTGACCGCGCTTTTCTTCCCTTGCCATCATCACCACAGTGGATTTGTGAATAATAATGGAGTGCATGAGAAGCTTGAATGATGAGCCAGAGAATGTGCATATTGTGAAGTATGTTAACAAAATAGAGTGACGGGAAAAGATATATGACCACTGCAAAAACGCATAAGGGGAAAACTAGCATGACTAGCCCTGCTTTATGCAAAGCTTTATTTAGTCTCTCCTTCTGTCATAAGTATGTAATGTGTGCATTCATTCCGCATGTTATCCGTGCACAATTCCCAGTTCACTCATACATACGCCTCTGTTTATGTACCTCAAGTACTCTTTACATTTGACAATCAAGAGTGCATACGTACAAAAACATACAGACTTTACATGACTCGGTGTGACAGGCTGGAAAAGGAGTTGAAGAGGAAATTATTATTATCGACTGTACACTAGTCAGTGTAAAGAACCAGAGGAAAATGTGATAGCATGCATGGAGACTGTATGAAAGAATTATACACACACGTATATGTACACGTGCCGAGGAAAAAACTGTATAATTTTAAACGTTATTTCACATGTGACGAGGAGCAGGGAAAGGAGCAGTTTTCCGATTATAATTCCCTTTTTTCAAAAGTCGTGACTACGGCGTACTCAAGATTTTACGCGTAACCAGCATACACACTTGCTACGGCGTTACGTACATCTGAAACAATTTTCATCCATGCTAAACTGACAGTGTAAAATTAACTCCTTGAGTCTCATCTTCTAATGGCACTTGACGTGTGGAAAAATGCAAATTAATTTTGTCCAAAATCCGGCGCCTTGACTTCTCACCTTTGGATTCGCTGGTCCTGTTAACTACAATGCTACATTTCTGCAGAAAATCAGCGTCATACTAACCCTTCATCATCCTCACGACAGGGACAAGGAAGTGTGGAATTATTTCTATCTTCAACTTCTCAGAGTTTCTTAATTAAAAAACCGGACTGCAGATAGCCTAAAAGACAAAGATGATGATAAGAGGGACGGGGGAATGGTGGAGCGTATAAGAACAGCGTGACTGTGCACTGTCAGACCAGAATCAGTCACCCACTCACATGAATCTTTATATCATCATCATCGTGCACTTGGCCAGTGCAATTCAATGCACTTGGTCTAATTGCATCCGCGTAGGTAGTTGTCTAGTACCTCTCTCCACGGTTGTGCCGGTGTGTGCATGTGGATTTGCAGACGACTGCAGATCCGTCCTCTTCGTCTTCTTCAGTCTGATGCAGACATTGTGCGAAAAATGTGCGAATGGGTGAAAAAAGAATAGACGAACTACCCCTTTAGTCTACAATGTTCTTCAGCGTCTGGATGAGATCGTGATGGGAGGTTGTTGCTGCGTCTGAAGGCTTGAAGAGAGTTTCGAAAAAAAAATCACTCACATTTCGTTCTGGTTCTGCTACTATGGCTCCACTAATAATCCTCATGCATTCGACTAAACTTCCATCCTAGCAACAGACATTTCCCATTGTCCCTATTATATAACTGAGAGTATCATTATCACCAACATCATTGACTTTGTCCTTATCATGATTTACTGTGAAATTCGCACATACGTACGATTCCTTCTATAAAGGCCAACAAGAGTGAATCTGCAATAAAGGAATGCATTCTGCACAGACACACTCTTTGCGCATCTCTCATGCACTCACCCTCTCAACATCTAAAGCTGGTTTACACACTTGGATGCGTTCTCACTTGCAGCAGCATAGTCAGGAGGTAACATGCACTAGAATAGTCTTGTAACGTTTGTCTGCAACTTGACTATATGAGCAGACATTAAGCATGCAACATTCTATCTAATGTTATGCCATAAGCCATTTTATTGCCCTCATCCTCACTGGGATGAGTTCAACTAGAGGAATGCAAGTTTCTCTGTGTATGTGTGCTTAACAACTTTGGAAAAGTGTATTGCAATCATGCACACACCAATGGTCTTACAAAGTTTTTTTCTCTCTTCTTTCTCTTTCTCTATTCGCCCACTCTTTGGCGGTTTAGTTGTGGGATGTGCATGTGTAACTATATATATGTAGTGTGTATGTGCATCTGTAAGTGTCGGTGACCAGAAGCGTCATGTCGCCTCTGGCCAGGAGGGAAAGAGATACAAACTATTGTTGTCTGTTTTTCGGTTGGTATCTCAATGCATTGCAGTGAGAATGTGTGTGCAAATTACGGCGCGCCGCACTATTACACTGCTCCTTCCGAGCCTCAGCGTCATTATGAGACTTCTCACCATCAACTTTGCCCATTTTTATATCCGCCTCAACGTACTTTGATGTCCCTAACCGCATACATACGCAAAATGCATACGCAATTTTTTTTACGAGCGAACAAGTTATTTGACTGCGATCCTCGCAATATCTATTCCTTCCAGTCTCTCTTTTTCCCTCCCTCCTCACTTTCATGCGACCAAGACAGTTGAGAATTAAAAAAAATCATTTTCCCACTTTCATAATTATTACTCATAATCATAATTGAGCCTGATGCATGCATGCATGCGTGTGTGTACCTGCTGGGCGTGCAGATGCGGCGTGTGTGTCCATCAAATAAGCGACGTGATGGCAATGTGTGCAAATGTGTGTGTGTGTGTGTGTGTAAGCGCGAGTGAGTCTGTATGTGAATTGAGCCGGGTTGGACGGGTCTGAAGCTGCAGCGCCGGGTTAGACCGGTTCGTGAGATGGCGCTTTGGGGCAGACACGAAAAGCGAGAAAGATAAATAATGAGCATTAAGTTGACTGCAAGACATAATAGGTTTACAGAAGAGCAATCCCTTCGGGCATAATTACTGTAATTATCCCCGCACTGCTCTACAGTAAATATTAACTCTTGTTATTTAATCTTAAAAATCATTATTGCTTCTCAACAAGATACGGATTATTTTTAATGGCTGCTGTTCCAACGTCAACAAAAAGAGTTACGTGCGTGGGTGCATATGTGTGTGTGTGTGCGTATGCTTAGTGACGCAGGAAGGCCATGACATTAGAATGGAAAAGAACATGGTAGAGCACGAGGCCAAACGAATATAAGACTGTCAACTGTGAGCCATAAACTTCCATGTCTTAATTAGTTCACCTTCATTTTGGCCATGGACGTGTCTCTGCGTGAGATCAATAAAGAGCGAGCGTCGCACGCATATCCACACGCTCCTCACTTCCTCATACATGGAATCACATAGAGTTTTCCCGTTTAAATTAACTCACGAAGGGAGCAGAGAGAGAGAGAGAGAGAGAAACTGCGTAATTATGCGGCACGCAAAGGCTTAAGTTCACTCCAACGTACAATCCAGAAAAACACTACTAAAGCCTACGCTGCTTGGAGTGACGACCATAGTCTCTTATATGTGGAGGAATTGGTCTATGCCAATACAACGCAAAGATTAGACCATGTTAGTGCTATTGAACCTGAGAAAAAGCAATGAGGATTCTTATTAGCAAAGTGGACATTTGTAATGGAGATTTCCGACGCTCAAATTTCACTAATTTCCCAACTATGTCACATTCTTCAAATGGAACGTGCATAATGCCAGCGTATCGACCATCTTTTATTTTTACTCCTGTGACGGGATAGGCCGGAGGGCAGTGTAGCATGTACTGTGAGCATGGTAAAAGCGGACATCAAAACGAGACAGTCTGGAGGCTGTGTGTGTGTGTGTGTGCAAAAGAAACAAGCTGGCTGGCAGGAGTGGGAAAAAAGTAGGAGCAAACTGAGGATTCACAGAGGCGGACGAAGCCAACAACCCGAGATGCGTTGAGGTAGGCGGTATATATAACACCGAGTTGCTACACACTTTCTGTGTCTGCCCCGCTTTCCTCTACGATATATTCGCTCTCCTTTCCCAACCGTCTACATGTTTCCCATCCTCTCCGCCGCTTGCTCTCCCAACCTACTTTTGACAGACCGGGAAAAGTTGGCCCACCACATGTGCTTTATCCAGCATACTTACACATGGAGGAGGACGTGTGAATTATTAAGGAGTTGCAATGCCTTCGTACAAGCCGTTGCAATATAACTGGCAGCATTTTCATTAAATTAAATTAGCCACCATTATTTTATCTACATTTCTTCCTCTCTCTTGCTCCCAGAACCAGCGGGGAATATAGATGGTGACAGTAGGAGAAGGATGATGAGGATGGTGATGATGTGCTGCAGAAAATCCTCATCTGTCTCAGTTATACGCACGATGGATCGTTTGGACTTCTGCACATGCCGTCTGGACCTTGATAGACTCGAGCGACCGGTGAGAACAGTGTGAACCAAGGGTTTCATGGAAACGCATTGTACCATCTCGTTGGTGCACAAGCTAGGCCATCTTTACCTACCAACTCACCGGAGAATCTCCATACACACATTAGACCGTACAGAGACGGCCCATCTATTTGCACACACATTATTCGACTTTCTTGCTCGTATAACGCTGGTCCGTCGACGGGCTTTTACAATCCGATACTCTCCACTTCAGTTTCTAGCCAGGCCCGCCACATCCAAGTACCCTAGAGGCTTCTAGATCCTGCATATATGCTTGTCAATGTTAAAAGAAGTACTACATAGTCTCCATGAATTATTACTGTCCAGCCCCATATCCTAAAGTGTGAAGATGAAATTTTAATGCTTGAGATTACAGTGGCAAGAGAAGAGTGTGAGGAATTTAGTTCTTTACACTGTTTCCCTTGTTACTATGGCACTGTACTCACATCATTACTTACTCCGAAAGAAATGTTACAGACATTTTAGTGCATTTTACATTTGATGAAACAAACCAATCGGTCCGTCGAGAGAAAGTCAAGGCAAAGAGAGTTAAATGGAGCTGGAATGAATAATCAAATACGTACACAAACAACTCTATTGAACTGTCGTCATTTGACTGCGGCCTGATTAAAAAAAGAGAGTAGTTTTGGCAAAATCCAAAGCACTTCCCATTAACTAGATTATCATGCTTTCCCCTCAAATGTATATTACATGCGGATCATCTCGGACTGAATTCCCTGCTACAGCATTATTAATTTATTTTCTCCATAGAGAGAAAGACAAGGACGAGACATCACTACCGCCATGACCAGTCTACACAAGTCCATGCGGCTTCTTCTCCAGCATGTCTGGAAAAACCGGGAATGCACGCATGCCGGAATAAGCCAGACGGCGGCGGTGGCTTGAATGTCATTGACCCCGCTGCACCAAAAACTTGCTCCTTCCCGAGCCCTTCTTTCTTCCCAGTGGTACATATTTTAATTGCCCTCAATATAATATACACACAGGCACACACATGAGATACAATAAGTTTTCCACGTCCTGCCTCAAACTCAAGTCTGGAAATGAGTGCCGTCTTTATTGCAGGCATTAAGAGTGCGAGAGAGAAAATGTGTGACAGAGAACAAGAAGACTTGCAAGCGGAAACTAGCCAAAAGTTTGGACGATTTTAAGCTGAATTTCTTCATTTCTAGTCCACTTTCGTCCTCACTCCTGCCCCTGTAGACCACACGTTCAACTCTGTACCTTCCTCCTACATCCTTGCATATTTTCTGAGCAAAATGTCTGTGTAGTTTAGGTCCGTGCCAATAATAATACAAATTAAATGGAGAATAAACTGGTCATATGAGACAGTACATGTAAGATATGGCTGAGGGAATTTCCATGACCTTTCTACACACGTTCATCTATTCAATGTGGAAAGGGAAGTCGTCTAGGCTGGGTTAGATGGATGATTCTGTAGTTTTTTAATGCTATTTTACGACCAAGTTGGAATTTACTTGAAAATTTCACCAGGATCAGGGGACAGAGAAGTAGTGTAGTGTAGAGTGCATTATATTAGAAATGCCACAGACTTAAAGAGCAAGCCCGTGTTCGCATACAAATTGTGTTAGCATTCACGTCATGAGCTCTACATCATGTATGTGCGTGAATTGGCGTATGTGCGAACGGCTGTAGACGAGTTGAACCTGAAGAATGTTGTGCGGTACAGGAAATGAGTTCTTTTGAGAGATTTTTTGGGGCGCCACCGCTTCATTTACTACCGCCCTACACAACTTCACACTTACGCAATGTGGATGTGTGTGTGTAAATTTGTACGTGTGTGTGGACTAAACAACTCATCCAACTATCACCTGAATGAATCATGGCACTTTTTGACACGACATAATCTCCACCATGTTCTTTGATAATGGAAAGACAGTGAGATGCAGTGCGAAAGGTAGAACTAATGGAGCCGTCGGAACAACTTTCCACAACAACAGCAACTTGCATGAATGCATGCATATTGTTGCATTGGGATTCTATTAAGGACAAAGCCCATAAGAGAGATGTCATAATGTTAATCATACGGTAAAGTTTGTAAAGGAAAATCTATATCGTTCCGGCCTTCTTCTTTGTACTTACTACGTGCCTTGTAACTGTATTAGCGCAACTAGGAAATTTAAGTACACACACGACATTTGATTCTATGCAAGCGCCCATAGCTACAGCATGCCGAGTAATACATATTAATTTTTCAATGAAGAAATATGTAGCTAGATATTATGAGCGAGAGAGAGAGAGGTTGCATAATGAAAAACACGCTCCGGCGGATGAAATAGCGACTCGTTAAAATTTAGAGCAAGTCGTCAAGTTTGACAACCAAGTCAGGTCAACATAGAATGATGTGGGGAGGAGGAGGATGGCGATGATGATCATCTTATGCCCTCTCCGTAAGGGGTAATCCAACAAATTGCATACAGAGAATAAGAAAGCAAATAATAAGACAAACAAAAGTCACAATCAAATTCAGGAAATTGAATGCAACCAGAGAAGAAAAAAAACAGCAAGGGTCTTGATCACTCTCTTGCTGAGCCTCCGTTCGAGTATATAAATCCAAACTGACTTTATGAGAAACCATTCAAAGCTCTCTCAACTAATCAACAGTAAAGAACAAAACAGCAGCAGCTCATCTCACAGCAAAATGAAATTCATCGTTCTCTTCTCACTATTCGGTATGGCTGGATTTCATTTTCCATTCCTAGTGAAAATTAATTTGTTTTCTTGTAAATCATTTTCTTACACACTCCCAATTTCTTTCCATAGCCTCCTCCTTTGCTGGTGTCATCCAGCAGCAAGGATTGGCCATCGGTGCGGGTCATGCCCTGCTGGCTCAACCAGCTGCCGTGGCTGCTGCCCCAGCTGTGGCTACTTATGCCTCCAGTGCCCCAACCAAATACAGCCATGCCATCCCAGCTGCTGCCATCCGTAATGTTGAGACTGTCGGAGTGACCAAAACAATCACCCCAGTTGTCACCAAGACCACCACCACTCGTCTCCACTCTGAGCCCGCCATCTCCGTTGGTCAAGTTCAAGGTAGGCTCATCACCCTCCTACTCCTCCTGGTCTTCTAATTACCAGCACCAGTATGTAACACGTTTACTAATTGTATGTAATTTACATCAACAGGCTACACCCAATCCGCCCAAGGAGCCCCACAAGTTGCCCCAGTCACATTCAACACTCAGTACACTCAGTACTTGAACCCAACTGTGGGAGTTAATGGACCAGTCACCTACGCCGGCCCAGCTATCCAAACCGGAGTCCCAGTTGCTGCTGCTCCAGCTTACGCTGCTGCCCCAGTTGGTCTTGCCGCTGCTCCAGCTTACGCTGCTGGCCCAGTTGGTCTTGCTGCTGCTCCAGCTTACGCTGCTGGCCCCGTCGGCATCAACACCTTGGGTCTCTACACTGTCCAACCATCTTTTGGTGCCATTCAACAGTTGGCTCTTGCTGGTCCAGCTTATTCTGCTCTCCCTGCCAAGGCTGTCCACGGCCACGCCAAATATTAAGTCGAACTTCTTTAGTCAGCTCTAATGAGCGCAATAAGTCTCTATGCAATACTCGTGATCCTCCTCACCTCTCTCATATACAAGTATACATGATGATTGATTGATTGATTGATGTGTGAGCTTCTAAGCTGTGCTTGTGCTGAGCTCTCAAATAGCTATTCTTGTCATTTTTTGTGTCTTCTTTTTGGATTGAAACCAAAGTCTTTAATTAGATAATGTTGACCGCATCTCAAGTCTCAATAAAGTATTATGCTTTCTTACATTTGAGTATTAGCTTTTATTTGTACGCTCAAAACGTTCCCCACGTATTACGTTTGGCTTTTAGGTTTGAATTTCAATATTTACTTTTGTTTCTATCACATCAGAATAGCTCCGCTGCTATATTCTTGCATTCACATGTTGCTTTTAATCCTGAATTTACATGTTGCTATTAAAATTGAATTTGGCTTTTCGCTTGTAAGCCAGCGATCAGACATAACAGTCGCGCTGTTCTACGTCAGCAATAACTATTCCTTTATAAGCTAATATTCTTTTAAATTTTAACAACTTTAGCCGTTATTTTCACATTTAATTATTACAGTCATTATTCTTCTTGCAGCCTCCTCTGACTTCATTCCGCCTGTTTAATTATTCAGACGGCGGATGCCGATTACATCTAGGAACCGGATCTGGAAAGAGGATGATTCCCCATGGAGATGTGTGTAGCCAGGAGTCAGTGCTCATAAATTATTATAATCCGGTGCAGGATTATGCAAGCTGTGGTACAGACAGACAGACACCTTTGACAGGCTCCCTTGCATGTTCGGATATGCAAAATTAACACTGTAACATTTTCGTAGAACAGACTTGAAAATCCACAGCGTGCGTACACGGGGCGGTACTCGCTCATGATGAGAAGCTGCACATTATTTTCATCTTGATCATAACACTGCTGTTATTATTACTTCAATTGCCATCCCAAGGCATCCCAGGGTCTTGTATCAACTGGGCAAACATTTGAATTGCAATTTCACTTCTGCTACAGACGAGTCTGGCCTACGCTTTGAAAATCAATTCCCTCCATTTCCATAATTTCGTCCTCTTCAAAAGTAAAATATATCCTTTGATCCGCTCATTGAAATGACTTTTCAAGTCTAGTAGGCAAATGCAACTTTTGCATAATGTTGAATCATTGAAGCACCCTGTAAATGTGGATACTCTGCGCGGAGCTTGTCAAGCTTCAGATCAAGTGGCGATGCTGGAGCTGCTCAATTAATGTTTATCATAATCATTACAAAAGCGATACTACCCATTGGGCATTGTAGTGAAATCAGACTGTGTAAGTCCTCAGTGGTACTTAATGTCATATGGTCACATGATAAATCCGACAAATATTTCCACACGGGCTTAGGCTCAGAGGCCACTAAATAAATAGAGGAACATTAAGCCGATCAAATGGTTTTAGTCCGATTACGCAGTAAATCTTTCAAATGATCAGCTCATCACAGAATTTGCTCTTCAGGCCAAATTACATTGATACGGGCATTAGAAACCTCGGCTCAGGTTGACCCTCTGAAGAGAATCCGATCTCTCATGTGGCCAGATACGAATGCAGAGGAAATTCGGAAGATTTTATCCACGCTACGGAAGCCACCTGTTGAGCAACGATATCAGACAGGATGATGGCGTCTGCAGAGATTCAAGTCCAAGACGTCTTCCATCTTTGGCCGAGAGAGTGGAGTCCTTATGTGAGTACATACGCATCACATTTACCTTTAAACATATTTTAGGTACTAAGTATGCAGTTCCTCAGAACTCAGAACTGTCCACATTAATGTCCTAATGGCTCCGTAGAAAATAGTTTTAACATTACTCCAGCATGCCCTTTGCAAGAAACAGGCGTCATTATTGTGGCAATTCACACAGGTTTTTGGCCTCATTTTCAAGGTATTAGTATTCACGTCACTTTGGTATAGAGCTACCTCATCATCATTAGTTTAAATCAAGTTCCAGGTGTCGGGAAAAAGGATTTGCAGTAGTAGAAGCAAGACCATTAGAGCTAGTTCAACTGCACGTTTTTCCCTATTAAATTAGATATGGGGTGCGCGTCATTATTGAGTTGCTTCAAAAGTTATTACACGCACCTGATTGCAAATTATATGCTGACAAGTTTTAAAGAACGAGAAAAAGGAGGTGGTTTCTTTGCGATGTCAGCAGAAAGTGAGTGTAGGAGTATGTCGTGCTGGGCTGTCTAAAGTCACATGAACCGAATGCGGATGCGAAAATATCCACAAGAATCATGAGGATATGTGGGTGTTTAGATTATCCCACATGATGATAATGATAGGGCTGGAAAGTACACAATTAGTATCGGCATCATTGATATGAGTCCGTCAGCATGGAGATAAAGGGGACAAAGCAATCCATCATGTTATCGTAATACTGTATGACACATTAAGATCACGTTGCAGGAAGAAAACTTCTTGGATAATGACCACACAAGCAACTTTCGTTTTCTCTTTACCGCAGTAACGCACCCGGAGCACACTACTCTCGGGTTGGACTAAAGCCACAGTATAAGGCTTCATTACACACAGTGCTCCTCCGGCCAAGTGTTACGCCCACATTGTCATTTACATACGAAGGTGTCTTGTCTGGGCAGATGACAATGTGTGCGAGCCTCGCGTACACTTGAATATGTTGACGGAAGGATGTATGTGAGAAAAGTAAGGGCCGCCTACTGTCCGAAAAATGAAATAATCAGTGAGCTAGGAAGAGGAGGAGGTCGTGCAACGAACC
>JAQIWI010000369.1:0-35797 GCA_034698825.1 Deuterosminthurus bicinctus | reverse complement strand
CTTTGCAGAACTGTTGGTCCACAATTTGAAGTAACTTGCTTAGGTCTGGAATAAACATGAAAATTACTGCTTGTCCTTACATGAATATTACGAATGCACATACCTTTGGTGAAATCTGGATTGTTTAACGTTTCCGCCTTTGTTTGTAATCTTGTTTCCTATCACAGAAATAATTGATCAGCTCATTAATAAATTTAAATATTTAAATTCGCTTACTAAGTTATCTTTTCTTTGATTTTCCCCCATATCGTCAGAGAATGTAGTCCTAAAACGAATGCGGTTGATGTGTACGAATGGACACTCTGTTTTAAATATTAAATGCTCCATAAATGGATCTTCTCCTTTTCTCCATTTAACGATTATTAGTCCGCAAAAATAGCATGCAGTTTGATAAGGTTCTTTCTGAAAATAAAATCCAGCTCGTGCGAGTTGATAAGGTTGCATGATGTCATTCAGTTGCCATGAACGGAACGACCTTAGTCGGGAATCAAAAGATGAAAATTCAGGATACTTTATACGATGAAACTTGGTAACAGTTTGGTGGGCTTTGCATTGTGGAATTATATACTTTTCAGCCATTCCTATGCTTCCGGAAAAGCTTCCCAAATTGACACGGAGTCTTCAGCAGGGAAGTACGTATCTGATGGCGATTGGGGATCTTCAATTAAATTATTGCTGGCTGTTAAAGTCTCGTGTTGTTTCTTGTTTACTTTTCTTGAAATGTTGACGAAACTTTTCCTTGAACTCGGTTTAGGCTGAAAAATTGAAGAAATTGGTTGAGATAAAAGCTTTCGCATTCTGGGGAACACTAACGTTAACGGTGCGTTTGTGGTGTACAAGATGTGCTTCAATCGATTCAACCCTAAAGGTCCGTCAGGATGTGGGAACTTAAAATTTGTTCTTGTAACGTAATTTAAAAGATCAGCAATATTTGCGCCTTGTATTTTTTTCTGTCCATTTTTCGTAAAAACTTGGCCCGCTTGATTCCACGAGATTTTACTAGGATAGCGGCGTAAATGCGTCAACAGTAGTTTTGCATTTTTTTGAAAACTTTTCGGCACTGACTGAAGTATCAAATCGTCTGGATCTTCTTCTACTACTGACTTAAATTCTTGTGTTGTAGCTTCGTTTTCTTGCATGGGAATTTCTTTTGACCTCAGTATATCCTCAAGTTTCCGGGCCATAAACCGTGAACATGAACTTAGAAGCGCAACTTTTAAATCATCAGGCAGATGGTTATTAGTAATAACGCTGGCTTCTTTCACAGAATCTATTAGTTCCTTTTCTTCTGGCTTTTTCAAATAATCTACTTGAGCTTTTAGTTTTTTATCTTGCAGGTCCTGAAAATCTGCTTCAGCTATCAACTTCATTCTTCGTGCCATTTCAAATAATAGAATTTGCGACTACGCTGGTTGCTACACCGATAGCAAATTTTAAAATCGGTTTCAGTAATTTCGGCAAAAAACTTCCTCCACACTGAACTAAATGTGTTCGTTTTTTCTTACTCGAAGTACGAACGTGTGCAAGCTTTCTGATTTGCTCTCTCCACCTTTTAATTGATTTATGTTCTTCTGTTTTTAATTTTATGTTACCTTTTAAAAGATTGTGTGCAATTTCGGATAAAGCTTTGATGTTGTCGTCTGTGCTTTTCTTCAAGATCTGTTTTTTTATATGGGGTACAATCCGAGAGCTCTTTTAGGAATGTTGCGTTTCTTTTCACCAGTTCACTCATTCCGCATTCCTCCGTTTCAACCACAGAGAAAAGTTAATTGCTTTGAAAAGAGCACAGTGGTCTTGAACGTGTTGATGCGTTGATATTCTACACTTCACTGGCCGAAATTCCGTCTTCACAAGCTCAGTTATTCTTGGGCATTCAATGTCTTCAAGATTTCTGATGTCATAGTTTTCGTTTAGGTAGTTTACTAGCACTGTCTTCTTGTATAAACCTTTTACGTTAATAACGTCGGTTTCCGATATCAGACACTTGAATATATTAGCTAAATCATCTAAGGATGTTTCACCTTGATTCCACTTTATTTTATGCAAGTAATTTTCACAATAATATGCGGTTTTCTTTTCCTGTGAACTCAGGTATTTCCATTGAAATGTTGGTAAAAATGAATATAATTTGGTCTCAAAACTTGGCACTTTACAAAAAGCAAGTTCTTTAAAAAGAAATTTATTCTTCAGACGAAATCCTTCAAAGTCAATCACAAAAATCATTTTTCTTTCGGAACGTAAATTATCTGATCCTCTCCCGGCAACACTTTAGAGCGAACTCGCAACAAGTCGTTGGAATGAGCGTGAAGACTTAAGAACAAATAAGAGTATGCATGCGTCGTAGCATCTTTATAAGCATCTACCAGGAATTTTTTATGTTGAGGAAATAACGTTCGTTGCAAATACATAATCTGCGACAAAAAAGTGGGAGATTTGAAAATTACAAGGTAGTGTGTATTCAAGCGAATGTCACGTCCAAATTTCCCTTGAGGAAATAAATTTTGTTGAAGGAGAATTATTGATATGTTTCTTGAGTGAACTTTCTGAATGAATAAATCCGCTATTTCACTTGAGGCTACAACATTTGCCATTTGGTCGTCAATTACAATAAGCGAATTTTCAGGAACATCAAATGACAAACCTTGTCTGAATCGCAAATTATTTATTTTTCCATTCAAGTCTTCGTACTGCTTACAGCTGTCACCATAACTAATGATAATATTGTTGGGCGTCTTGTCAACCACTGAATTTAAATTTAGCAGAAGATTTTTAGTAAAAACAGTTTTACCAGATTGAGATGCACCTGCCACTATCATTGTAAACGGAGAAGTCACTAACATTTGATCGAGAGTTTCCATTGTGTCTTTAATGTGCTCGTTGTCGGAACTGAAGCGTTAGCACTGTAGTTCCGCTTATTTTAAAGACAGAACCATCTGATTGACACAGTGAGAAACGTATGACATCAAAGCCCTTGTGCTCAATTGGTATAAAAAATAAGTTATAGATTTTAAATTGAATTGACTGCGTCAAATCTACGTCTGGGAAGACTCTTAAGAACTTAACAAACTTTGTTCGTAAAATTTGTGGCTTAACCGCATCGCAAAGTACACATAAATGGCTTCTTTTCAAATTATTGGAAGTCTTCAAAACTTTTTCTCTACCAATTGTTAATGGATCAGTTAATGTATTTACAGAAAATCCAAGAGCTTCTGCGAGGTTATCACTTAGCTCAACTATAATTCCTTCCTTTATTGATACTGAACAGCGCTCAGTCAAACTGTCAAACTCAAAATGGATAAACTTTCTTGCATCCGAAGATAGGCTTTTATTTAAGCTAGAAATTAAATCTTCAATACTTGACGATTCTCTTAATACTTCTATTTTCTTTTTCTTACCACTTGCTTCAACTGTAAAGTGATAGTCTTGCTTGTTCAAAGTGATGTTGAGTTCTAAAAGAGACACTTCATAGTTTTTATTAGCAAATGCCATTGCCTGAGGCAATTTAACTTGGAAGTTGTACGCTGAATTGAGAGGAAAATATTCCAGCGAATCCAGAGATGATATGACGACGAAGTGTGTCATTGCTTCTGTGGCACTAAATAAATTCAGGCAAAAATAAATTTTCTTGACGAGCTGGTTGCGAAGTCGGGAACGTGGTTGCGATGTCCTTATGATGAGCCCCTCCGTGCGTGCCTATATTCGATGCTGGTACCACTAGACTGCAACCAGCTCTCAATGGATTTTCTGTTTTTAAGGTTCTTTGTTCTGAGATACACGTGACAACTCTTGTTCGTAATAAAATGAGGGGAGTAATGTATTATTACTATCTTTCAACTTGTACACGATTGGACTTCCCTCCACAACCTCACTTATGATAAATAAGTCGTCGCCAAATCGTTTTGTGTAACCCTTATGGAAATGAGGCTTAGCTTGAATGACCCGTACAGTGTCATTGACCCTAAAGGCGTGGCGTGATTCACGCCTGCCAATCACGTCACTGTGCGAATTCATCCACACTTCCGATTGGTTAAATTCATTTACTTCTGACGGTTTGAATTTTGTAATTCTATGCACACTGTTGTTATAGGAATGAACTATTTGATCCAACACGTCGCAGTACCGTTTCGGATCGTTTTCAGTACAATACTTATGTATTCTCGACATAAGAGTTTGATTGAATCTTTCAACAGTTGCAGCACCGAATTCCGATAATGATTCAAAGAACGCTATATTATGTATTTTAAAAAATGCTTGAACCGGTGAACATTTAAATTCCATACCACCATCACTAATTGCACTGGAAGGCTTGTTATTTTCAGTTATTATGGTTTTCAATGCATCCAGTACATCGCTTCCTTTTTTACTTTTCAGACAAACCGCATACGCGTATCGAGAAAGCGTATCAATCACGGTTAGTATAAATTTAAATCCTTTGTTGTATCGTGAAAGGCGGTCAAGCTGAATTAAATCCATCTGCCAAGTATAGTTGATGCACGGTCCACAAACTTTTCTTCGCAAAAATTTCTTCCTTGCAAATTTATGAAGTATATATGTATTTTGACTTTCAAGGAACCTTTTTAGTGTATATTTGGATTTAACCTTTGACTCTGATTGAAGTCTGTTAATACCACCTAAACTAGCACTTGATGCTGGGTTGGTGTACAACTCTTGCAACTTGGATTCCATCTTCAGCTCTTCAGTAGTTATAGACAATTGCAATGCATACAACAAGCTTGCTAATTTTTAACTGATCGTTGAGACTAAATCTCCCTTCTTAAATAAAAATTCTTAAATTCAGTTCTGTTAAATAATTCTGTTTGAACTAGTGTCATAGCATATCGTTACTAAGGTTAGTGTTAGATGTTGGTATGAACCGGCGATGCAAGATGGAATTCATTAGCATGAGTGTAATGAATCCTACAAATGCAAAATGGAATTCATTAACATGGGTAGAATGAGCACTATGGTTTTGCCATATTGTAAGGATGGCTATATAATATCATCATGTACTGTGACTACAACCCAGCATTTCATGCTATTCAAGCTTCAGATCCCAATGTGACTTTCATTAATAATATAAAAGACTTGGACAAACTAAATGGACCTCTTTTGTTGTGTCTGGATGATCTACAAGACGAGCTGGAGAGTGGGGACAATAATAAATTTCTAAGACGACTGTACATGAAGCACGGACACAATCGTGGGATAAGTACGATACTCTGTGGACAGAACGCATTCTCAAGAAACTTTCGAGATGTCACACTGAATACGCAAGTCCTCATACTCACAGGTAGACCAGTTTCCCTTGAGCATCACTGGTATTCATGTGAGTGATCATACTAAAGTAATCACGTGTTTATCCACTCAGATTCGTACCGAGATAAAACTCAGATAGCAGTTATTGGACGACAACTTCTACCATCAAATAGCAAACTATTAGTAAAGGCATTTACTGCAGCTGTGGCTACAAAGCCTTTTGGTTACCTAGTGATTGACATGCATCCATTGCACAATCAGTATAAATATTTTCTGCGTTCAAGTCTCTTCCCTGATGACAGCTGTGAAATCTATTCAGAATAATGAATTCATGTGACTTTCTGTACAATTTTGCAGTGTGTAAACCAGTTAATGTGAGTGAAATTCTTAAACAGTGTCCAGATTGTCAACTGAAAGCAATAATTGATTGCATCATTAATGTTCAATTGTTTTCAAAGTGCAAGTGTGCTAGCAAAGTTCGCGCAAAGTTGTTAAAGAAAAAATGTCATACGGTTGATGAGTGGAGACAAGTGTGCATAAATAATGCAGATAAAGTACGATTTATAGTCGCACTAGTTGTAAAGAAAATCTTATATATTGAAAATCTTAATTTATTATTTGAGAGCTATGAAAATTTTACGTGTGGTTGAACCCCAGCTATATGACGCTCTCATGAAACTGTACACACAGCAGACTCTAGACGGGGAATCGAAATCAACATGTGAGCCTTCACTGTCACCGGTTCCAGCTTCAACACAAGAGGGGACTGGTAGTATTGGTAGTGCCAACACGGAACCTGCAATGAAGGATGCGAGTTCTCAGTGCGAATGCAATGATATACAGGCACCACCTGAAGAATGGAAATCATTCGATGATTTGGTTTCGAGGCAGAAAGACTTAAAGAATAAACGTGTAAAGAAAGTGGCAAAGAAAATAAAAAATAGTAAGGAGGAGTAAGAAAAACTGAATTTACTTGTTAAGTTGAATGTATCGTGTATACTTGCATTGGCTGTTGCCTCAAGACATTCAATCAGAACAGGATTCTACAACTGTGGAACCAACAACAACCGAACGTATTGATTTGCTGAGAGACATCAGTGGTTTTCTCAGAATAGTTCTCATGGAGAAGGATCAAGAGAAGGATAACGAGAGAGCAACAAAAAACGTCGTGGATCAAGCATTGGATCAAGCGTTGGATTATGGGGGAAACCGTATTGTGTTGATTTTACACTAGTCATGCGTCTGTGCTAACCTGAGTCATGGTGGTTTCTTAGAGACATACGCAGCTCTCCTGCTCGTTTTTGTCTTGGTACTCCTTAAACTAGAGAAACGATTGCAAGTGTTGTGGGGAACGATGACAAGTGACACTGCTTCCTCATGATGGACAACTACAACGTGCTCCTCTACGAGACAGAGGATTATCCTGACTCCATAGTCAGAGGACGGGTAAGCAGTGTTTTTTAATTATTTGAGATGGTATTAATAAATTTAAATTTCCATAGATGCTGTACTGCCCTCACCCTGACTGCGTTCATTATTGCTACTCCTATATTAGCTTTGAAACCCACACAGAATCTCACTTTTGCCAGAATTGCAGTGTATTTGCAAATCATTTAAGACTCCATGGCTGTGAGCTTCCGAGAGGAGGGCATGTTGATGCGGGAAAAGCACTCGACCTTTCTGAATTTTCTGAAAGCAATCGAACGCACATGGGAACTATGGTTACGTATAGCTATCGATCAGATATGAACACAAATGACATTGAAGCTGCATTTGAAACAGTGAATGAAGCATTAGTGAAACTACTGACGCAGTTACTAGTGATTCACGAGTCATTTAAAGTTGAAATAAATGTGGGATTTAAAATTGAAAAGGACTTCATTATTGAAGATGATAGTATTCTTCGTCAAGAGCTTGTCTATTTCAAGTCCAATTTACTGGAGCTGTTCAATGAAGGAGAAGTGCAAGATGTCCTCAAGAAAGCTCTGGACTCGATTATTCAGAAGAAAGAGACTTTTGTACAAAATAGTTCCAACTGGCGTGTGGTAGACATTGATTGACTGCAGGTTAAAGTCGCCCAAATTCGTATATTTATGAATGCGAGAGGAAGGTGTTTTTTACCAATGAATATGAGGAAATTGGGATTCACCAATTTTCGCAATCGTGACCGATTCTGCTTTCACTACAGTGTCCTTGCCTCTGTGTTTCGAGAGGAACAAATCGGACTTAATGAAAGGAATGGTGTAAGCAACCTTAATCTCAGCAAGCATAATACATGGAAAAAGTCTATGAATAGACTTTTTAGTGCGGTGGAAAATGACGTCGACCCTTACCACGGAGTATCACGCTTTGAAATGGATAACAAGTTGTGTATAAATATATTTTCTCGTACAAAGACAAATGACGAAGTGGTTGTGATGAAGAAAGGTAATAGATCGTTCAAGACTGAGATTAACTTGTATTTGTTATGGAAAAGGATTGACAACAAGACTCGCTTCCACTATGTCCTCATTACTGACACTAGCAAATTCTTAAATTTTAATAAATCCGGAAGAAAGAAGTGGTTCTGTACCAAATGCTTTTGTCACTTTTCCAGCGAGCCACGAATGAATATGCACAAAGAAAATTGTACTGGAGACCCAGCTGATAGTGAAGTAAAGGAAGAATTTCCTGGTCTTGAAGAGCGGCTCAAGTTCCGACGCCCAGAGATGAATTTAAAATATAATTTAATCATGTACACTGATTTAGAATGCTTCTGTAAACATATTCCTGAGGATGAGTGCTCACGAGGCAAGTCAACTAAATTTTTGTATGAATATGAGGCTTGTAGCTACTCGTTGGTGGGTGAAAGCACTGATAAAGACGGGCTTAAAGTCCAATTCTGCGAAAACTTTGATGGTGAGACTCCTGCAAGGCATTTGATTGAACGCCTATTTACCATTGCTGAGGATTTCCTTTCATATATTCGCCTGTGCAATAATACTTATAAACCAAGTGAAGCAGATGTAAGAAGATATGAAGATGCCGAGGAATGCTACATTTGCGGGGCGAAATTTACTTGTGTAGAAGATGATGAGTCATCCGAGGAGGGTAGTGAGACAGAAGAAGTGAACGTGCCTGGATTAAAAAAGAAGCGAGTGCTCAAATGCTTGCATCATGATCATATATTAAACACTATGGAAGGAGTTTTATGCTCCAGATGCAACTTGATGTGCAAGTCTAAACATGAACTCCCCATCTTCACATTTAATGGAAGCAAATTTGACAATTTGCTGTTGCTCTCACAGCTTGACTCGCCTCTTGTGAGTGTGGAAGATACAAAACTTATTGCAAAGTCATCTCAACATTTCATTGAAATTGTATTGGCTGGGAAAAACGAACCCTGCCACCACCCAAAGGCAAAATGGATCCAGATGAGAAGCAGACTCACGGATGTAGACGTGTGAAACTAAAATTTCTTGACGTCAATAATTTTCTATCCGGCTCTTTATCTTCGTTGGCTGACAATTTTCGGAAAGAAAATGCCAAAGAGTTTCATATCTTACAGCAATGCACTCCTTTTCTTTTCCCTGGCAAAGGACGGATGACTCAAAGGGAAGTGGATCTTGTTAACATGAAATTACCATTTCCTTATAGAGCTCTTAAATCAAGAGACTGTTTTGACGAAGGCTCCCCAATTCCCCAGCGTGAGGAATTTAGAAATGACTTGAAGAATAAAGACATGACCGATCAAGAGTATGAACTCTTGCAGGACGTGGTGAAGACGTTTGACATTAAGGACTTTAGAAGCTTCCGTAAAATCTACGCCCTCATTGACTCGATCCTACTCTCGATCATCTGGGAGAATTTTCGGGCAACTGCGTACGAGGAATATGGACTGGACAGTACTTACAGTGTGACGTGCAGCTCCTTTTCTTTCCAATGTTTCCTTAAGACGAGTCGTTGTGAAATTGACTATGTGCGGGACAAAGAAATTAATGATATGGTTACTGGAGGAATCCGAGGCGGTTGTAGCTACAATACAAAACGGCTAGTTACAGCTAATTTTGAAGAAAATATTTTGGGCTACAAGCCAAATGAACCTCCTACGCGACTCATGTACTGTGACATAACGAGCCTTTACATGTTGGTATTATTTTCTGTATGAATTCTGTATGGCATTACATTTTTTCGTGTTTGTTGCAGCAACGCTATGCTGGAGCCCTTGCCTGTGTCTGGCTATGAATTGTGTGACTTGTCTGAGCTTGTAAAAATCAATTGGAAAGAGTTTGACAGGCGCGGAACAACAAGCTATGTTCTCTGCATCTACGCGTGCCACCCTCCCTCCAAAATTACACCAACGAGCTCCCGCTTTGCCCTACCCGGAAAGCTGTGCTGTTGGAGGAGGTGTCTGAAATGCAGTCAACTGAATACGATGCTTTAAAGGATAGAGTATCCAAGACTTTTGTTACCACACCGCGTCTCATCCCAGACTTTTATGATAAAATTGAATATGTTATTCACGCGTCAGCCCTCTCCTATTATGTTTCAATGGGTATGGAGCTACTGATGATACATAAGGGCTTTAAATTTCGTCAAGAGCCAGTATTCAAGAACTACATTATGAGAAATATAGAAAAAAGGAAGTACGCCTCGGAAGTCGGAATCTCAGAGAAACTTGCTCAAGTTATCAAACAATGGACTTTATGATAAGTGAACAATATTAATTTAACCAGGAATTATAAAGTTCTCATTGAATTTTGTATGATTTGCACGCAAATGTTTACATAATCCAAATCACTTAATGGAGTGCAAGTTTGTCACGTCCAGAGCCAAGGCAAGGCAACTGTTGGCTAAGGAAGAGTGTCGTGATTTCAAGGTTGTTAACGAGAATCTCAGCATCATAATGCTGAGACCCAAAAGAGTTGTGCATCGTTACCCTCGCATAATTGGTATGGCTATCCTAGATATATCCACGCGTCATTTTTATGACATGTATTACAGCCATCTGAAGAAGGGCTTCAATGATAGAACCCAGAATATTGTGCATGATACTGATGGACTTGTGGTTCGATTCCAAGGGAGCACAGAGGAAATGTATGAGTGTATGTGTAAGCAATGCCATTGGCTTGATTTTTCAAAGCTTCCAAGGGATGACGCATTTTTTAAAAAATATTCTCAACACACAGATTAGAGAACATAGAACGCTGGTACGACAGGGTTGTTTAAACTGGAAAGTTATAATATTTCTGAAGTGTGCTGCTTGAAGAGCAAGCAGTACTCGATTCTGTTTAATAAAACTACAGACGAGGGGGAGCAGATTGCAGACACAAAAGCAAAAGGGGTGAACTTTAAGCTCACACACCAGATGTATGTAGATACTGTTAAAAATTAGCATTTGTCTCCAATGTCTATGCGTATGATACGATGCTACAACTACAAGTTGTATAACATAAGCGTAACAAAGTTTGCTTTTCACGTCCTCAACTTTTCCCGTTTCTTTCTCAGTGACAATAAGAGTTACGCATATGGGTATCACGCGATCCCACATAATAAAGAGTGTGAGGAGGACGATTCAGACGCTCATTCAAAGAATGGAGCGCGTGCACTTTGTTAGACTCACAACATATAAGTCCATTGAAGAGGCTAGTCCTGAATATTTGTATCAGTATTATATACTCTATGGTAAATCAGGAGAGAAAATAATCCCAAAGCAACATCTATACCATTATTCTGCACGTGGACAAGCCTACATCCGCTCTCGCCTAGGCAATGTTCACTGGCTAAAAGTGCCGGATGACATAACTGTTCGAGATATTCCTAAACTATTACAAGACGGAGTGTTATACTTAAACCAAGAAGACTATAACGAGTGTGTTAAGGCACTCCAGTGGCTTCAAATTGATTTTGAAGGCGGTGAATATATTAAACCAAAACAAACATTTTGCAAGCAACAATTAGGCTCAGCAAGCCTAAATTTGTCCCCGCTGCTGACAAAAAACCAATTGTGTTGCCATCGACCGGAAAACCTTTTGTGTTGGCATCGGCTGGAAAAGCCGAGCTTGTTCCTCAAGATTTGCTTGTTTACCACTCCCAAAAAATTGCTGATTATCTAGAGGAACATCCTGACGAACGTGTTGCAATTTTGGACGATGAAAGTTTTATTAAATATCTCTTGGAGTTTCTTCACCTTGGATTTATGACGTTGGACCTCCCGAATCTCAGCCCGTACTTAAATTCGCTTGACTATCTGAAGATTTCTTACAGTCTGCAAGTCGACTGTGACGGGGGATTTGTGTTGTCTGCGTAATTCAGAAGAATATCGCCAAAAATTAGTTGAAAGGATTAAAGACCAGATTGCAAAGTACTTGGAGCTCGTTCCCTGCAGTCCAGCATGTGAAATTTGCTTAGAAGTGAAGACGTATGGCGGTATAAAACCGAATGAAGTTGAAATAACATTTGGAGATGAGTACAACCCTATGTATGTTTGTGCAGATACTCTCACTCATCTCTCTCCTCTATTATCTCCACGGGATAACCCAGGCAAAACAACATTTACA
Organism: Deuterosminthurus bicinctus; assembly: GCA_034698825.1. Classification (NCBI taxonomy): domain Eukaryota; kingdom Metazoa; phylum Arthropoda; class Collembola; order Symphypleona; family Bourletiellidae; genus Deuterosminthurus; species Deuterosminthurus bicinctus. The sequence goes on along the minus strand of JAQIWI010000369.1, from coordinate 24,002 downwards.
TGGTACGCTCATGAAGACTTTCTACCGTATCGGCACCTTCTCAAGTGTTTTATACACAGGAAGAAGTGTTATGACTTTAGAGGAAGTGATCATGTTGAGCGTATGCTAACTTCTTTAAAAATTACGTTCAAAGTTTACTATGTCCCAAAAGTAGTGCATCATTGCGGCAACGAATACTGTCGTTGCCTCGTGTTTTCCATCTATGCACTCGCGGGGTTTAAACTGCCGCACACCTGGAATGAGGCCTCCCTCTCTTTTATGTCTGGATTTCAATTATATAAAAAGACCGTTACCGATGGAGACTACCTTTTAATTGCAGGGCCGGTGAAACTCAAAGCCCACAAGTCAATCCTGAAAATGCACTCAGTTTTCTTCAGACATTACCTCCAGTCACATCCCAGATCCAGATGCTATCGACTGGACGCAAAGTATGCCAACAGTTTAAAATATCTACATAGCATGCTTTACATAAGCATCGCATTTCCAGATCCAGAGGACTCATTGTATGCCCCAAATGAATTGAAGAATTTGCTCAGATCTTTGAGAATGCGTTACACGGAAAAAACGGGACTTTGATGAAGATGGAAGAAGAAGACAGGGAGAATACTTCACCGCCGTGTGACGACAGTGAAGAAGAAGAAGACAAGGAGAATATTTCACCCCCGTGTGGAAGGAGTAGATGATGAAGAAATGATGAGTGACTTTGATACAAGCGAAGATGAGGATGAAGTGTGTGAGTTGATGAGTGAATATGAAGCAGATACAAGCGATGAAGAAGCGTATGAAAGAATTATTTCCAAGTCGAATGAACAGCAGCGATGGTGGAATTGTTGATAGAGAAAGAGAGATTTCTTTTTTATTGATTTTCTAAAGTAGATAGATTCTTCAATGTAGTTAGAGTAGATACAAAAATGAAAAAAATGTCATAAAAAAAACCTACTTGCTCCTCTTCTTCTTCATCTTTATAAATAAATGCATACTAAAATAATTTAAATGAAATTCGTCTTTTCTTCCATGGAGACGCCTGCTCTTGTTTAGTATTGTTCATGATAACCGGCATATATTTCAATGCATTTACTCTCTGGTTGGTCTCTCGAAGAAACAAGTATGACGCGACATTGGCTTTGCATGGATCTGGTTGCATAAGACTCAGTCGGTCGATTTCACCCGCTCTGACTGATGGTTCCATTACATTTACTTTCATCCTGTTATAAGTAATTAAGTCGTCGAGGATAATGAAATCTTGAAACGACGAGAATTTGGAAAAAACTCCGAAGTCTATGTTGTTGCCAGCCTCATACGGACCGAGCATAATGGCAGCTCTACAAATTAGATCCATTGTTATAAATCTATGGTGTTATTGCAAAGAACGTTGCAACTGGAAATTTTTTCACATCCTGCAAACAGTTTCTGTCTTGGTCAAACACCTTTTCACGTCTTTTGAAAATAGGCACGCCTTCCTCCCCTTGATACCAGATCCAGTTGGTCCCTTTATAATCAGGGAAATTGCAAATAATTAAGCGAACGTCATTTGTGGACAAGACGTCGTATAAAGGTGCCAGTGGCTTCCGTTGCACGTCAATAAATTTTCCAACTAAGCTACACTTAACCCAGCCTTCTTATTGACATTATTTGTCATTATTATTGGGCATTTTGGAAACACTTTGAGTGTATCAGCTCCATTTTGAATGCAGATGATGTCGAAGGGCTCACACATGGTCATCATCTTATTCCAAGTAAATTCCTCAACTTCTTTTTTAGTGGTAAAAAGTCTGATGGCATCCTTGAATGACTTCACCTCGGCCTTTTCAACATACTTAATCCTGCGTGCTTTCAACATGTCTAGATCATCTGTAGTAATGGATCCGAGTCCAAGACGATGCACAAACTGTCTGTAGGGATTGTTCTGAATCTTGGCTCCGTAATTGTTCTTAATAACGTAGACAGATTTGAAGTTTTGCATGAAGAGATCATGAGGGTATTGTCCTAATGTATTCCATGGACCTGTCACCGCACGCTCAAATAATGGCATGTCATGAGTCGGAGATGGACTCAACACGTTCCCTAGCATTATTATTGTCTTATCCCCGAAAGCTTGATCAATGCCAGTGACTCGACGTAGATAGTAGTCCAAGCTACTGAGGTCGTTGTGACCAATGTTAGCAAAATTGCTTAGGACAATGACTGAGGAAAATTTAAACTAGCGAGCAAGATTTGACTCTGCTAAACTTCTGCTGTTATTGGCAATGTTATCGAATATAGACTGTTTGAATGTGTACACAATTTTGCCGTCTTTTTTACTGTACCAGTTATATGTGGGGAACTCACACATTATAAATTGGAAATCCCAAGAGTCTTTGAAAACTTCACAGTCGAGCAAATATTTAATGTGCTCTAGTAGAACTTTTTTTTCTGAGTTATTTTCACACTGAATTAAAATGGTTTCTCTGTTTGCCTTTATATCACTCACCCACTGATTTAAATGTCTCCCCAATCTATGCAAAATCACGCGTTGCTTAAATGGCAATTCATTTTGTAGCAGTGCTGGTGGAAGTGGAGGATCCGGCTCGAAAGAAAATCTACTGTGTAAGGAAAATGGATAAGTAGTCCAATGTAGAATGAATAGGGATGTAAAGTCGTCTGATGTAAGGGATGTCCCACGCCAATGCCGAGTGATGATAATAAAGTGTCGTACGCTCGATAATTAGACGTAGAATTTTGAGGGGAATAAAATAATGAAATATATTTATTGAAAGGAAAAATAATTTGTGAGAAATAATAACGGGGGAATTTGGTGCCGGCAGAACTCTAGAAATCTCGTCCTTCCTCCTTGGCCACCGCGTGCTGAGTCCTCGCTCAGTTCTCTCGTCCACCGCCTCGTGTCCATGCACACTCTTCACACTCATTCATTCTCCAAGCCCTTAGGAAATGCTAATGCATTCCTATGCAAAGGTCACTTATAGATTTACGTGACAACTGGCATGAAAGCCTTCCATCTCGCTAGTCTGTCTGGTGACGACTGAGCCGGTATCAAGAACTCTCCCACAACTTGGAACCGGAGCGTATATAAAAGCCCGTCGGCTTCCTGCAAGACCCTAGTCATCCTTAAACTTTTACCCTGTTCACTTATCTAAGACAAGTCGAGACCCCAGTCATCCTTAAACTTTTACTCTGTTCACATATCTCAGCCAAGACCAAGTCGAGACGTTAGTCATCCTTACCCTTTTCACATACCTAAGTCAAGACACAAGTCATTCTTTAACTTTTACACTGTTCACAAATCTGAGACAAGTCAAGATGAGCCGTACTGTTGCACAGCCTACTCGCTTTGATCCCCGCAGCTCGCGACCGTCTACAAGTCAAAACTCTGGCGATTACAACTACACAGACTGGGCGTTTTATGAGTCAGACTCATACCTTGTAAGTCAACATCTTGTGTGTGTGTGTGTGTGTGTGTGAATTATTATTTAAGGAGTCTATCTCATAACCTAATGTCCTTATCTTCTAGGTATCCTTTGACTTGGTGGGCAAAAGTGCATACAACAATTCTCAGCGGAGCAACTTTATCTACCTGGGTAGAAAGACGACAAAAAGCGTCTCGGTGATAAAGTTCAGCTTCTATGAAGGAGGTCGACTATTAAACCTCGTCAGTCGGTGCCTCGATGAAGTTAATGCTCGTGCACCTGATTGTGACAAGTTGATTCCATTATTGGAAGGGAAACCAGGATCTAAAATCACTATGAGTCGTGACAACAAAAATGATTATTTCAACCAGAGCCAGATTGATATGCAAAATGTCAAGGGAAGATTATGCTTCAGCGAAGTATCCGGAGACTACATGTTACACTTGCTGAGTCCGGTGTCAGCTGATGTAAGTAAAAGCTTTATGAATATGTATTAGAAGAAAAGAAGAATTATTTTTTTTATTGATTGTTTTTGTTTTTGTGTGTGTACGAAGATAACAGCCAAACTCAAAGGTTGGCTGGGCCCTGTTGCAAGCTTGAATATGCAAGATATGGAAAGATTTGAAGGTTTCTTGAAGCAATCGCTTCAAGCAAGAGAGTGAGAGAATGATGTGAAGACAGAAGAAGAAGAAGAACTGAACTTCAAATTTCTATTCTACTATATAAAAAAACCAAAAAAAATACTTGCATTATTAAAGTCTCTTTCTCTCTCTCTTTAAGTCGTGTACATCAGTCAGTTATTTGGAGGAGAGAGAGGTTCAGTGGTTGGCACATATGTGCTCGGCTGAGACTTGTTATCTTCAGCTACTTGCTGTTGTTGCTGCTGCTGCTGTTGTTGTAATGGATTTACGGACAAGCCAGAATGATGCATTACAGCGCCTATAACTTGCGATGCTTTACTTACAGGCACTGAAATGTACATAAAGAGGCTTGCCGTGTCCATGAGAATGGTTGGCTGCTGCTGCTGAGACATCGTCGCTTGTCCACTCATCATCAAATTTGGCATTCCACTCGCCATGGTAGACATTGTTGCCTGCGAAAAAGCCTGAGCTGCTGTCTGCTGCTGTCGCTGCTGACATGCACATACACATGTTGCTGGCTGCTGCTGCTGTTGATGATAAGCCCATATCTGCTGCTGCTGTTGATATGTCGTCTGCTGCTGTTGATATGCAGGGGGCTGCTGCTGTTGTCGATAAGTCAGTGGCTGCTGTTGTTGATAAGTCGGTGGTTGCTGTTGTTGATATACCGGTGGCTGCCATCCCAAGTTTGCAACTGGCGGTATCTGCCCTGCTCCCAAATGCATGTCATTGTTCATCTGCTGCCATCCTACGTTGGCAGCTGACGGCATCTGTGCAGCATGCAAATTCATGTCATTGTTCATCTGCTGCTGCATCACACGAGCATCCCGAGATGATTCCAAGTTATCATTTGCAGCGGGCTGCGGAATCTCAGCAGCGTCTCGAAACGGAAGGCTTGGAAGAGACTCTAGGATGTCATTCAAAGTCGGTTGCGGCATCTCAGGAGGACTTGGTAATGATTCTAGGATATCATCAAAACTTGGCTGCGGCATCTCAGGAGCTCTGCGGATAGCAGGACTATGCAGAGAATCCAATAGATTATTCACAGTGCAATGCAAATCTTCGTAAGTCAACTGCGGGCCGAGCATAACTGTCTTTTGCTTTGCAGTTTCTTCAGGCGCAATCAAACCGAGGTGGTGCTCGATAGGGAGAGAAAAAGGTTTGTCGACCTCAACTGAAATGCAAATGAATATATATGAATTATTATTTTATTACTACAAGATCATCCTCTATGCTTTGTGGGAAGTATGAGCATACCTGGTAGCTGATAATTGCTAGCTGCGTAATGATCGAACAGTCCAGACCGAATAAGAAACAAGAGGAACCTGCAAGTACAAATAATAATTCAATGAGCGACCCAACTTCATATACATTTTGCCCTCAGTCACACACACAAAGTAATTACATAAAGCCTTTGACACTGCAGTTCAATTTACTTTGGATCTAGATCTGGATGTAACCAAGGTTGGAGCATTGAATGGATTGAGTTGGGAGCCAGCTCGAAAATGCTGAAAGTCGTAAGAAAATATAAGTTAAATGTAACTTGTAATAATACGCACCCACAGCTACACACAAACACATGGACTTATAACACACGGACTGAATTCACGCTGTACCTTTTGAACGAGGATGCAGAAGAAGAGAGGAATAAAAAAAGTCAACTGGACCCTTTGAAGTATGAAATGGCAATGCGTCTACAACCGGCAGTTTAACATGCGTCCCGCAATAAGATTTTAATCGTGTTGCTACTCATCGTATTAGCTGATCAGCTAGATATCACTGATCCATTCGGAGTGTGACAGAAATTAGCTTGGCCATTGAGAGTCAATGAATAGGTGCGTGTGCAGTCCCATGTCCCTTTTGTTCTTCTTGTCCACTCATACTACAGCTAACTATGACTCACTTTAGGGTGTAACAACTATCACCGTGTGAACAAAACGCAATAAGTTCGCCACTGTGTACTTAATCTTGTCTAATTAGTTGTGCTCTTTCTACCCGTTTCACTCCAGCTTATAATGGCAGGTAAGCATCATTTTATATGCAGACTTAAAGATAACAATGAGATAAGTGCGTCAACAATAAGCACCTTCTCACATGCATATTTTCTCACGTGCAAATTTTCTCAATCTTAGGCTGCTGCAACTATCTTGGTACTTGCCGTGCCTGCATTGGCAATGGCAAGTACTGGTTTTCCACCCGCAATCACAGCTCTTGCTGTGCTTTTGAGCCAAACCTGTGCGGGGAGTCCATCGCCAAAATGGCTGAAACGCTGGGTGATTGTAAGGACCCAGCAGACTATACAGCTACCAACGTTTCCGGAGGTAAAAATTAATATTAAAATTATGCATGAAGGGGATCAGTGAAAAAAACTATCAATTTCACCGTGATTACAATTTATGGTTTTTTCCCCTTCAGCCGTGCTTGCTGTTTTTTTCGTCATCGCCATCGTCGTCATTATCCTGGTCGTGAGAAAGGGTGGGATTCCACGCTTTTTCCGCCGCCGCGGACATGGGGAAGAAATGTCACCCATGATCCCCTTGGTGACATTCAGACGGAGTGATTCTGTCATTGCATTGGACTTGGCCCAGGTTGAGCTGTGAGTAGCATTGACATAACATATATAACAAGGCAGCTACAAGTTTTTTATGATTTTATACTTAAATTTTCATCTAAATAAATCTGCTTTTTAATCAGTTTTGATAAACACATTCAAATTTATCTTTCCAGCATGTGATTCGAGCTGTATGGCTTCACCTCTCCATCAAAGCTTTCCTAACGTGTGGTCCTTATAGTCCAACTGCAGATGTCTGTGTATGTATGTGTGTCTGTGTATGTTTGTGTATCTATATGTATGTGTGTCTGTGTCTGTGTGTGTTTGTATATCTGTGTATGATTGTATGTCTGTGTATGTTTGTATGTGTGTCTGTAAGTCTGTCTGTGTGTGTGTGTCTGTCTGTAAGTCTGTCTGTGTGTCTGTAAGTCTGTCTGTGTGTGTGTCTGTCTGTAAGTCTGTCTGTGTGTGTGTGTGTCTGTAAGTCTGTCTGTGTGTCTGTAAATCTGTCTGTGTGTGTTTCTGACTGTGTCTGTGTGTCTGTCTGTAAGTTTGTCTGTAAGTTTGTCTGTATGTATGTGTGTGTCTGTGTATGTTTGTATGTCTTTGTATGTGTCTGTGTACAATAATGAGAAAATGTTGCCAATACTTAAGTCATTCCGCTCACTTAATTTCATTAGAGGACATCCAGCGCTCTCTTCTAATGATCAATATGACAAAGATTACAGCTCCAAACTCACGCTCTTTCTAATTTCAAAGCAAACATAAACTGACTGGTTGGCTGTGCTCTTTTAAAGTGTCACACTTTGGGTCCCTCGCAAAATGTTTAATTCACTTAAGGTTAGTTCACAACTACCATAATAGTCCCGGATGCGAAAGAAGTTTGGTCGTGCTATCTATTGTATCGCCTTAAGTCTCATCATCAGACTGATGAAAAGTCAGCAGGATCTCTAAAAGCCCACTTGGCAATGGCATTGTATAACGCATCAAGATGCATAAATTGTGTACTGCTCAGTCGTATAGTAGCGCTGTATTTTAATTACGAAGACCATAATGACGATACTCCGAAGCTACTGTGAATTCTGTGAACATCCTTTACACAGCTTCTCTTATTAATCTCATCTAAAACAAATAGCTCAATTTGTTTGCACTTGTGACAAGGTTATTGTGTCTACATCTTCTGTCATTTCTTATAGGACGGAAGCAGGCTTGTAGTTTTCCATTAGTAACTTTGTCGACGCATTTTATTAGCACTTTATAATCGACCTTTGAACTGCATGTTGGCATTGAAGGGACTTGACGAGAAGGATTGAAACAAACATTAGCGACTCTTCCCTGATTGTTAGCATTCATCTCACAATTTCGCATGAGGATAAAGACATTATTTCCGTCTCCCCTCTCATCCTGCTAAACCCTCCTGACACTGAATTATTCTTTTGCTGTGTGGCGACTTGAATATTTAGACTCAATTAATTAAAATTTGGCACACAATTCACTGTGTCTGTGCTACAGTCATTGTGATCAACAGGATATGGAACAGCCAAAGTGTGAGGGGATTTTTTTATGCGTGTCTCTCTTTCATGATATGATGATACTGAAAGCTTGAATTTCTTTGACTTGTGGTGTAGCACGTTATTTTAAAAGTTCTGTACATGGAGACGCTAACTAATAATCTTTGCTCGGACGTGGAGCGTAAAAGAATGCTGTCAATCTCTTCGCCTCTATTACGCATTGCAGATAATTGTATGCAGAAGTTTTAACGACAATTTCCTCAAGTTATGAAGCAACACAAAGGTGTGGATTTTAATTCCCACTATTGGCATTGTTATGGTGTCTGTCTACATGCGTGTCTGTATTTGTGTGTGTGTAAGTGTGTTCTACAGGTTTGCTTTTGCATAGTTTTGCACACTGGTCATTTCTGCCTACCGTTTAGATTAAAAATGCATTCAGTGTTGATGATGAATCTAGTTGGACTGCATTCAATCGAGAAGCCCTTGTTCTTCTTCTTCTCCTTTCCTTTATCATGACTTCTGTACTGCACACGTGTGCTTTTTTTATCGTCATCATAATAACAAATGAGAGAGAGAGAGCTTATAGCTGCTGTGACTGTGCCAAAAAATATTTCAAACTGTCAAGGATTGAGATAGAAACTGTGGTGGCAGCTCAGGCAAGAACAAAAAAAAATAGTCTTTCTCTCTCTCTCTCTCACTCACTCACTGAAAAATATGAACACTTCTTCACTGCATGATTGCACCAATCTTCATTGACGATGACGCTTACACGACTTTATCCAAAATTAAATACCATTGGCAAATGTGGCACAGTAATAAATATATTTCTCAATAGCCTGCTTATGGTTCCGTATTGGAAGTAAATGTTATACATAGTCAACCTCTACTAAACTCAAATCTATGCGACTTCCCTGCTTTAAAAATACATGAAAGCAGCGAGAGTCATGATAAAAAGGAACAATAATAATTAATTATAATAATAAAGACAAATGAGGAAACTTTCTCTGGTCCACAGAGGTACAAAGCATTGAAAAAAACAGGTGTATTTTACACAGACATTCAATTTTTTTCAGTCGTCACAATTTTCAGCTCCTTTCAATCACTCACTTCATTCCAAATCCCATGCTTCTTCCTCTGAAACATTTTCCAAATCGTCGGCGCCGGCGGCGGTTCCTTCTGACGGCTTGCCCACGAGTTTTCTAGAACAAAAAAAAATTATATTGATATTACTTCTACATGACCTACGAGGCACACAACATTTCATCTTAATTATCACTCATAAATTACACATCTCAAAAAGTAAAATTAGCATCATACCTTTGAGATTTTTTCTCTATAAATCTCATCAGTGCAGCTAACTGTCGCTTTTCTCGTCGCCTCTCTCTCTTCCTGCTGGCACTTCCACGATCTTTCCTCCGGACCGACGGATTCGCGGTGACACAAGCAAGCTCACCGTCACCGCAGTCCACGGAAACACCGCAGTCCTTTTTCAGTCGGTCCGGAGGATCACTCACAATAAAATTTGGTCGTATGTTCGGAACCACTTGACTGACATGTTCCACAATGGGAATGAATACTTTTTCATACCGAAGTTTGTAAATAACTGGTTGTGTCCACTTTTCCTCTTCGTTCGCATTTTAAATCAAATGTAAATTTGAGAACAGAGGAATGTTGTTGTTATCCTCGCGGATTTTACTTTTGTACACTTTAAATTGCTGCGTCACAGAATCAGATTTCAGCTGATTCAGCTGCTGAATTCTGATCGAACGGCGTGGCATTGCTCTCGTCCGTTGAACAAGCAATGGAAACTTTCAAGCTCAACCTTCTCTTTGGCCGAGCGACTTGGAGGGAATAAAGTCCATTTCAAGCCCATACTTTTTCTTTAGCCCAAGGTCCAAAGCAAGGAGTCCTTTGTGTAGAAGACCCTTGCCTTTGCTCAGGGCAAGGGTGTGAGGATGGATGCTGCTGCAGATGGAGGGAATAAAGTCGATTTCAAGCCTATACTTTTATATAGCCCAAGGTCCAAAGCAAGGAGTCCTTTGTGTAAAAGACCCTTGCCTTTGCTAAGGGTAAGGGCAAGGGTGTGAGGATGGATGCTGCTGCAGATGGAGATTGCATCTGTCTCGTGGTCGTTTGCGTCATCTGCAGCGACGCCGTTTTTTCTTGGTAAGTGCATTTGGAAACTTTGGCTATATTTATGGTTGAGAGACTCTGCAAACACCTGAATTCATTCACGTGTCGGCGTGTTCAAGACATTTCCTATATGATAATAATATGTATGCAATTTATGCCTTTACGTCGAGTACTAAAATACATGTAATCTCTATATGTAAATGAAATATATTTATTGGTCTTTACGTGTATGCTAATAAGTGTCAATGTTCACGAGTAAGAGGCAATGGACTCTTATCTCTAGATGTTGTACGCTTAATATGCATAGGCATGTTAAGTAACCATTGGTTTGTCAACTCCATGCATATCCCGCGTGCTGGAGGAGACCCCTTATTAGTTGTTAGAGCTAAAAATCCTACTGCTAAAGTATACACATACTTTAGCTCCCTTCAAAAAAAGTCAGCGGCCAGATTGGACAGATTTTATGTCAACCGATTGCAGACAAGTGATGTGATCTCCCACAAGATTCTCCCTTCGTTAAGTGATCATAGATTTGTAGAACTAAAAATATCAATGACTGTAAAACTGCCATCTGCACTGTAGAAATTGAATAAAAATTTACTAAAGCATCCCACATTCGTATACCAAATAGACAATTTACTGGATAGCTTTATAAACAAAGCCGAAAAACTGCCAATTAGTTATGAATATCTCAAGTGTAGTATCAAAGCATGCGCTATTGCTACCACCAATTATGTAACAAAACAAACTCATTTCCTTGTGAGAGAATATGAATGTCATGCTCAGAAGAACGCTGATGTGGATCAGTCATCAACCCTATTCAATGACATGGTGGATAAAATTAACAAAATTAACCACAGTGTCAACATGAAACTAGCACTACATAATGATTCCATCTCAATAGAACAAGGTCTCAGTGATTTTTCGTGCCCTGAACAACTTGAAATGGTTCATCAGTACTTTCAAGAAAAGTGTAATTTACCAATGACCGATCTAACACAGACAGAAAAACATTGTGAAATTATGCCACGGATACAACCTCATCAAATGCCGTTGTAACAAAGTGAAGTTGATTGTGAAGAAGTGGAAAAAGCCATTAGGTGTATTCCTAGTGGGAGGGCCCCTGGTTCAGACGGAATTACCGCTGAATTTTACAAACTTTTTCAATCCAAAATGGCCAAAATTCTACATCAGGTGCTGGTAACAGCACTAAAAAGTGGAACACTCCCGCATTCCATGAATCTTGGAATAGTTTCTCTCATCTTTAAAAAGGGAGATGCGAAGTGCTTATCAAACTGGCGTCCTCTTACGTTCAGCAATGTAGACAGCAAAATAATATCTACGCAGTTGATCCTATGAATAGAGCTGAATCGATTATTCGATCCATTTATCGATATTGGCAGGAATTTTCTATACTGTAGAAGCATCAAAAGTTGCCTGAACGTTCTCGAGCTAAAACGTCCAAGCTGCATTTTTCAACAACCTACTCAACCTCAATTTTCTCAAGCTTTCTCTGGTTCTGGTTGGCCGGCAGAATAAAATTCGAACAGACAGAACTGCCTCAATCGAAGATACAATAGAACATTATTGTGAGGCTACTTCTTGGAAATTCTACTAAGGCATTCGCGTCTGTCTCGGCCTCCTGCAGCATTCAAAGTGCAACATACAAAGCACACTCTTAACTAGAAACTTACATGATGATGAAAGTCATGGAACCTAGTAGGAAAATCATTCAGCGCCAGCAACGAATATTGACGTCTGAACATCTTTACTTGTGTGCGAGCATCGATTCCCTCAAAGTAGCTCGATTCGCTCTCAAGCAAGCCACGGACATTTCTGATAAGCGACCAGTGACATTGACTTTGTGAAGTACTGGAAACTCTTCATCCAGGTCAAGGAAAGCAATCCGAGCGTCAAGGTGGCAAGCAACTTTTACAGCGAAGATTCATTACTTTTATTACCAGTTAGTTGTATATGAATTTACGAGTGGAATACGACCCAATACGAATACGACCCAGTGGAATACTGTAACCAAAAGAGGCGACCCAAAATTTTCAAAAATCTCACCAGCAGTTTTCGAAATTTTGGGTCGCCTCTTGACGTCACCTTTTGATTGCAGAAACGCGTTCTCTGAACTCTCAGCTTTCGAATGGTGTGCTTCACAAGTCTCTGCCGTCAATATTTCGGAAGATACAGGCGCTCAAAGCTTTCAAAATGGCCAAATATCGCCCATAAAACACATGTTAAATCGCAATTTTTTCGGCGAGTTCGAATATCTCAGCCAATTGTTGACCGATTTTGATGATTGTTTTTTTCAACAATTACCCCAAGACTCCAGTTTCAGAATTGGTGCCCAACATGTCTGTAGCTCTTCAACTTTTTAAGTTATTCAAGTTTGAAAGTGTAAAGTCTTCACTGGCCCACCCTGTACATCTAGTAGTAATGATATTAATGAAGGGATTATATGTAACACTGCCCAAATTTTGGTTTTGCAGTCACTTGTGCTGATGGAGTTCTCAAAGGTTTGTCTTTCTGATTGCGGATATTACCTAAAGCTCAAAACTACCGTATGAAGTTTTGTAAAGTCTCTTTTTTGGCTCCAGTGACGACTTACGATGTTATTGTACAAGGTTGACATTTACTCACTTTAAATAATTTAAAAAGCTTGAATAACACTTTGATCACTGTAAAATATCCCCCTTTTTGTTGTTTTTCAGCCAGATCCAATGGTGCTGATGGCCCTTCGCCTAAGGGTGTTTTTACTTGTGAGTGAAAATGAATTTCAAAGTCAAGAGTTTTGTCAACTTGAGTACGTACCAATACAAGTCTATTGTTTTAGTGCACCGATCAACCGTGGCTTTGAAACGTGAGTACGCCACTGGATCACAAAACGAGTATTCTGTGCAACATAAGTAAGTATGCTTTAAGGTAGTACAATATTAATTTCTCTTTGCTCCTTTCAGTTATACGAGCGAACAGCGAGTGCCCTTATCAAGGTTTGTACCACGCACTCATAAAAAAATGGATAGCCCATGACATGACTCTGCTTGAAGACATTTTAATGACCGTTGTTTTGCTTTATTTTTTTAGTCATAATGGCCTTAACTGAGTTTGTAGGTTAGTGTGTGATTTATTGAAACAAACTTATTAGTCACAACTTTGAATTACTCTAAAATTGAGTTGATTTTTTGTTTTTTAGTCAATTATGACGGGACAACCAAGGTCGTAGGTAAGTGATACGGAATTAATTGTTAGATGTAAGACACAAGTGTGCTTCAATTGGTTTCAAACGAGGTTGGAATGTTAATTTTTCAGTCACCTAAGCAAAGGCCTACGGGGAAAGTAAGTAACACAGTACAAACTAAGTAGTGCAGTGCTAGGCTGAAATGTGCTTTAATATACTGTCACCACATTGGCTGGCTTCTTTCTTTTTTTGGTTAAGATTCTGGAGGAAGTGTTGGTGGCAATGGATTACAAGTGGTAGATGTGAAAGACATGATTGGTGGGATGCTCTCAGCTGTGCACTATTGATTTCCCAGTCTCCGTGCCAACGTAAGCGTTTATGAACTTGGCTCGCAGTCACAACGTCTACGAAATTTTCCCAATTTCTCCTCCCCCTGTCGTACTTGTCCCTTGATCATACTCGACATGTTAGAGCCGATGCAAAGCTCATTAATTTGTTATTTCTCTCAATGCAGGCTCTTGGGCATCCTTGGCAAGGCTTTGACTACCTGGACCATTCAAAACAATCTTCATGTAATTAGAACGGAACGCATTCCATTTTTTTTTGTTTAAATGTAAATTTCAAAGTAATTTAATTTTGAATGTAGCCCTCTGCTCTCATTCTTTCCTTCTCTTTTCAATTTCATTTTCTTTTGATTCCATTTTCTCTTTCATGATAAATAAACATTCACATGCGGTTCCTTAGTTAGCAAGCACCTAAATTCCAAGTTGTGCCAGCAATCATTTTACTGCATCTTATGAGATCGAAGCTATTCTCAAGTTCTGGTAGAATCTGCAGTCCTCGTTCTTGAATTTGGGCTCATCATATTATATAATTTTAAATAAGTCTTCAATCCGCTCTCGCCATCGTCATACTCACTCACTTACTTCATCTTTTTCCTCCGTCTCATTCTCTCGTAATTCTCCTTCCCTTTTCCCATTCGCATTCTAAGTGCTCTGAGCTCAATTGCACAAGAACGACAGTTATTTTGGCTTTTCGGACATCTGCTCTCGTCTTAAGGGGGCGTTAAGGGGGACGTAGGAGTTCATTGAGTGGACAAGGGCGTTGAATAATTAGCATTTCATCTAACGTTCATACAAAGTGCTGGGTCAGACTTCCAACCCGGTCGTTTCATTCGTCCACTCATACTAGTGTGTGTGAGTTTGTTTGTGTTTGTATGGCTCAGTTTGTTTGTGTGGAATTGTAATGTCAAGGAGCAGGGACAGAAATCAATCAAATAAATTTTCAATTTCATGCACGTTGCTACTTGGGGCCAAGTAGGCAGTTTCCCTAGCAAGCTTGCATAGCCAAAGGAATTATTATTCTTTCCATGGGACTCTTTCTTCGCCACGGCGCAACATGTTCGCATTTCTGTCATTGAACAAATGAACAAAATCATTTTTAAATGCAAATTGCTGGATTATGGGTTAAGCTTAAGATATTGTTGAACCTTGCACGGAAAATTAAAACCGGATAGTACCATTGAATTATGTACGACCCAGGCCATGTCCTTGAAAAACGGAACATTAATATTAGACAAAATTTATAGTTTCTTTATAAACTTGTTAGTTTTCGTCAATTCTATAAATTTAAAACTAGATAATAGAGCAAATACAGTAAATAAATATGATTGATTTGCGTGCATGAAATTACTATTATGAAGCCATTATAACGTGCTGCAGGTTTCTACAAACCAAAATTGCGCTATTGGTAAAGTTTTCGCAATCTCACTGACCATTATTCCTGTAATAGCTTAAGCGAAGGTGCTTTCAAACAAATGCAAGCAGAATGAAAAAGCTTTGCGGCGGAGTGATGCAACTGAATTTAGACTTGCTCAAGCAAGAGCATGATGCCAGCCACAAATGACGGTATGACTCACCACAAGGCCAGTTTCTTGTAGCACAAATCAACAACTTTATCCAATGACTGATATTCATGCAATCTAACAATCCAACTGACAATGTTCCATCGACGACAAAAACTAAAATAGGTTGCAAGAAATTCTGAATATGTTTGGTGCATAGAGGAAAACAATTCAACTAACTATGTATTTCTGTATGATACCTACGCTTACGACGGCTTGTTCACACATTTACGGTCTCTTTAAAAAGATTTTCCATGGGCTGCCGACTTCGAAGTTCATGCCCTGAGGAGCAGAAGTAATAATTGTTGGTGTACCCGGTATATCATAGATACTACAGGGTGAGGCATAAGCTCTGTCACATCGAATTTTGAATATATTTTCGAAACTGCTGGGGATTGTGGCACGAAACTTTCATACATTGTTCAGTATGTTATCTAGTTTACATGGTAAAATATTCCTTAAAATCGACTGCCTGTATTGCTCACACAGACATGAAGACTTGCATGAGATTCGGGTGCGGCGGTTCGCAGCTTCAACGTACAATTTGTGCCGTGCTTCCTGCAAATTGCACGTTGGAATCCTGTAATATTTTCTGTGTGGATACCTCTGTTCATGGACAGCAATCTGCAAAAATTTCAGGTTGTTGGGACAGCGAGTTCGGAAAATATGGTGACCAAAGTATACCAATGTCAACTGTAGAAAACGGAATTTTTAGATGACACAAAACAAATTTATTTTGTGAGCCCCCTTATAGTCTTATTTGGATGAAGATTCTATTTGACTAAGTCGTTATCAGTACGGCGCAGGATCTTATTGCCTTAAATCGCCAGAATTTTTGTTATCTGGGCTGAATTTTGGCTTGTAATTGAGTTTTACCAATTTTGCGATAAATTTGGCCCTGCCGTTGGAAACATGATTACTTCAGCTCGATGACAATAGCCTTCAACATAGTAACAGTTGCGTACAAAGGCTTTTTAGTTAGCTGCAGAGTAGTAACCATTTCAGGATTTTAGCGATGAATTGAATGGGAGAAAAAAATAATCTAAGTGGAGGACTTTTTAAAAGCCTGTAACCGCGAACCACTGGGTAGCCTCACTTGGTCTTTAAACACTTGCCTTCAACATGTATGAAGTTTTCCTATGAAACTATATTTAGAAGGGCATAGTCTCAGGTATCTGGCAAGGGGGCAAACAGCTCGCGGTTGGCATTTCAGTAGTACCTACAAAATGATTGCTCTTGAAAAAACAGGTTTCGGCTAGAAACAGACTTATCGAGGTGTTTTGAGCTGCTCCGATCTCTGTTCAATAGCTATCATTAAGTGGCTATCGTCAGTAAGTCTTAGGACTATTGTCAATCAGATCATGGTTAAAAACCCATTTGTGGATCTCACCAGATGAATAAAAGGAAGCTAACAGCATGGACAAATCATCATTTAATTTGAATGTACTCAACCATCGCCAACATGGTTTCCAAGTTTTTCTTTGTTTTGGCTCTGGCCGCTTCAGCAGCAGCAAGACCGTCCGATTCCAACATGAGCTCCGGTAATAAAGAAAAATTTACTGAAAAACAAATTTTGAATTTTCACACTTCCTTTTTCTTAAATTACTTTTTAATTAATAGTTTCTGCAAACCCAGGCGAACTACCTAATGACAAGATCGGCCAAAACATGCTTTGCAGTACTGTTGAAGACATGGGCTCTGTCGATCACCAGTTGGGTCAAGATAAGTCTAATGTCATCAAGTCTCGTCGGGCGCACGTTGGCCTATTCCTAAATATATTCAATACGTGCTTGATTTTCCATGGGATATCAGCTGCAAGCAGATCATTTCATTCCCTTGAACATCGCTCTGAAAAGATCTTTACGTGTCATTCACCTTGCAGATCGAGCTTATCTAGAAATTGGAAAAGCCATGACCCGAATCGCTGTTCAGACGGAGTTTTGCGTTCTATTTTGCGCTCGTACTATACGAAACAACTATATCAGAATTCATGAAGGAAAAGGTATTTGAAGTAATTTAATAATTTGTGCACTCTATAAACTGACGTGAGAAACTTTCAAGGTTGCAATTCTCAAGTTGGGATGACCGGTGGACAACAAAATCTGAGCCTGCACCGAGAATGTTTGGTGCGTGGGACCACCATGCACGAGTTACTCCATGTCGTTGGCTTACATCATGAGCACCAACGATGTGGCAGGGACGATTTCTTGGACATTCATTTAGAAAAAATTAAGCCAGGTAGGTAAACTGATAAATAAGCAGACGATGATGTAAATGCAAAGAGTAATTCCAAGTGAACACGCAGAATTTTTCGTTGCGTTCGAGAAGGTTGACCAAAGTCTATACTACCGTAGTGACTTTGACTTTGATAGCCTAATGATCTACGGTATATACTCCTTTAGCAAGAATGGAAAGCCAACCGTGGCTCGCAAAGCTCCCGATAACGGTACGTATTTACAAGAGCCTTTTGAAAAGAACGCCATGACACATGCGGATGTCATCGCGGTTCAGGGGATGTATCAATGTACGATAAACACGTTAACTCTCCCTCCATTAAAATCAAGTTTTATTTTCCTTTACGATCATCGCTTTGGAAACGTAGATAAGTAGCGTATTTCAACAATAAAGGGGCCTCGCTTTGAATTTCATTAAAAGCTAACGCAATATCCTGTAAACCTAATTGGAATACAAATGTAGCTGCAATAATATGTAAAATGGAGCTTTTTTGTCTTAAATGAACGCAGCATGCTGAAAAATATTTGCCAACATATGAGCATCCCCCGTGCTTTCCTGTAGCTTCCCAAGTCAGTCTCTTTAACCTTCCTTAGCCTCAAATTAAAATTGATTAATAACTTTTTGAAAAGTTACTTGAGTCAAACTATTACCTGACTATGAAATTGCTCTTGTTTAAAATCTGTTACATAACGCCAGACAACAAGTCAGGATCCTTTTAACTAACTTCCCCCGAAAAAATGGATTTTCCAGTTGTTAATACTGCAAATTATTATGACCGTGGGAGCGGGATGAGACAGAGTAATGAAGAAATTGCAAACGATGATAAAATCCTAATGTGTTCACAAGTTAAATGCCAAGACACCAGCACATGTGGATTAAAAATAATTAGGCAAAATTATCAATAGGTAATTCCTAATTAATTGTTTGTTGTTTTTATCTGCATATATAATTATAATGTGAACAGTCGTAATTTTGTTTTCTCTGGACGAATGCATATAAAATCTTGCTGATGGCGTTGAATAATCAGAATCAGCTATCCTCATTGAAACAATTAACAGACGAGTTTAATATATTGGACGAAGCTACTCAAAAATAATAGAAATTTGTTGTCAAGTTTAAACTTCTGTTGTGGATCCAAAATGAAGACGGCAGCTGTTGTTACGCTTGTGGTGGCACTTTTGTGCATTCAACTGCTGCCAGGTAAATCTGCATCAGGGGCAACCATGAGGCAAAGGGGAGCTCAAGATCAACACTGCCTTGCTTGTGAGTTACGTGAGATTTTGAACTATCACATACTTAGTATTGTTGAATCGTTGTAAAAGCATTAAGTCTATTTTTTTTCTCTAATTTTTAGGTAAGCAAGACGTAGGGTGACCACTTGGACGAAAAAAATATATAGGACTATTAAATGACAAAAAATATGCATGTCTCAAATGAAGGATTTCGGTGAAAATCTTATCCAAAATTTAATGCGTAGATTGTCAGGCATTTTACTCAACACTCACTCTCCGAGTCAAAGTCTCTAACAGAGAGTACAAAATGTACCCAAGTAGTAATACAGTTGTATTACTACTTGGGAAAAAAACGTAGAATGTAGGCCAGTTGAGTCTTGAATAACGTCAAGAGATTAAGAGCTACAGGGATGCTGGGAACCATGGCAATTCTTGTGCGAGTTTGCATATGTCAACAAACTGTTGAGCGATTTTGACGATTATTTGATTAAACAATAACCCCAAGACTGCAGTTTCAGAATTCGTACCCAATATGTCTAAAGATCTTAAAGTCTTGAAGTTATTCAACTTTAAAAGTGTAAAGTATCCTCTGGCCCCACTTATGGGCGCACTCCGGAGTTATGAGTTAAAAACTCAAGCTCAACTCATGGTCGGAGTTTTTGAGCTATGAGTTTGAGTTGTACCGCCGGTATTTGCAACTGACATAATAAGTGTGAGTGGAGAAAAAATTGAAATCAACTCATGAGTTGGAGTAGGAGTTGCCTTTGGATCACTCACAGGGCATGAGTCAAAGACTTGGATAACAACAATGACGCAATTAAATTTCAGCATGCTCTTCTGTTATGCATTTAGGAAGGCTTCTGAATTGGTTCTGTTGAAGAAGGAACAAATCCGACTCGAATTTCGCGACAAAAAAGAATAAACTAAAACAATTTTTTACAAACGTAAAGCTGGTATTGGCAACAGATATTGACCCACACCTAAAACTGGCACCGTTTCAAGGGACATTATGAGTATGAAAAGCTTGGTTGTGATTCGGGAGGCTTATCTTTCAAATATTTACACTAATGAATTACAGATGAAAGCAGTTCCGCAGCATGCAACAGTAACAACGCCGGTAGCACTTAAGGAATTTATTTAATTTAGCATGCTCTTGGTTGAATTTTACGAAACAAAGGCACAGAATTTGCTTACACAAGTAATAAGTTAAGAACTCGTTTTTGACCGAGATGAATTTTTTTTTGGCTTCCTCTACGTAACTGTTAATTTAAAATTTTAAACTTCGTAAGCAATAGGAGGAGTTGCAAGAGAGTTGAATGTGAGTTGTGAGCCTGCAAAAATCAATTCAAACTCATGAGTTGGAGCTACGGAATTCTTTGAAGTGTGAGTTGTCGGTGAGTTGGATTTACGGAAAATACAGTTGCAGCTCCAGGAGTTGAGTTTGACTTGGAAATGAATGCCCATAAGTGTCTGGCCCACCCTGCCTGTACTTTCAGAAACAACTCTGCTTCCCTGGAAACATTCATATGGAATTCTACCCATTTCATGTAATAATAATAATATCAGATGGATATTAACGCTCGTTAGTTGGGACTGTCAGCTCAGAATTTTCATTCGTTCATGTCTCACAAATCCTGGAAAAGACTTGCTCGGGCTAATCATTAGTACCTTTCATTTAAATAAACTGTAGATGTTAGTGCTATGGTTAGGAGGGCTTCAAACGACCTACCAAGTAAACAAAGACAATACTCAGAAAAATCAAGCAGTTCTGAGATAAAATTCAGAGTAAGTCCTGTGTCCTGTCAGAATGCTAATGTTTCATTGTCAGTTGTTCAAATACCGCCTTCTTGGCAGCTATTGTTTTTTAAGGAATACTGATGTGATCTTGCCCGCCATTGACTCGGAATTTGAATTCCACTTGTGACTCTAAGACTTGATATGCTGTTGCACTTGCCAAAAAGTATTCCACTTTGCATTTTTAAAATGTGCACTTATTCTTGACCGACTTGGCAGAAAACATTCATTCAATTTATCCAATTAAAACGCAATTGTTGTTCACGCTGCAGTTTCTACCGTTGTGTAAAACCTAAAAATTCCAGTTTTCTTTAGCAGAAAGGGCCGTACATTTTCTTGTTGGACATCAAATCGGGACAAATTAATATAGGACTTTTTGCCAATTTTCGGACCTTTTAATAGTTAGTAGGACCACTTGACCTCCAAATATAGGACAGTCCTATTAAATATAGAACTAATGGTCAGCCTAGGCAGCAGCCCGTAAGTCTCCACAATTTGGAACCCAAAAATCGGCATGTCACGAATAACGAGACTCAAAAGTGCAACCGAAACAGAATTGTACAAAAAATATGCCTTTCCATTTTTTTCTTATGTTTGCGACTTATTTAGTTTAAAGGCATTATTGTTTCAAATTCAAACAAAGAATTGGCTTACTTTTTGAAGTCCTCATGTGATATCCAAGATTTTTGTCGTTACTTCCAGTGTTGCATTTGGAAACCTTTCCATATGGAAGTTGCGGCACATTCCCGGAATTTCCTGGGAAATTTCCTTGCATGTGGAAATAAAATCGCTCTAGATTGTTGGAAATCGTAATGGGCACGTATGGAAATCTGTGGGAATCTATAGGCACTCAATGACACCTCGAAAACGTTCGTTTTATGCCTCATTCGAGGCTCCCACAACTAAGCTTGCCATGCAGCAGATTTGAACAGCAGCGTATAAATATTGAAACTTTCTAGTCGCAGTGACAAGGCATGACGCAGTTTCACATCTGAATTTTTCTGGTGAATATTATAGTTGAAAATGAAATTTTACGCTGCGATGCAAACAGGAAGGAATTTCGGTCCTACAGGAACTTTGAGAAGATCAGTGCAAATTTCATTTAAACTTTCAGACATTTAAATGAACGTATTGCGCTGTTGAGTATTTAAGAAATCCACGTTCAATTAATTTGTACTCTATGGACATTTTGTAACTTCAAATTTAATTTTAAACTCGGTCACGAAATCATCACAAGTTGACTTGGGTGATTCTGTCCTCCATTCTCATGATACAGCAGCGGCCACAGAGGAATTGCATATGGAAAGAATGATTGGTTCAGAATTGTTTTTTGAACTTTTGCGTTAATTTTGATTTTTTTAAAATCGATTGTTTGGTTCCAAAATCATTCGAAAAAGCTTATTTCGTGGAGGTTGCGACATAAGAGGTCGAGACTCTGAGTTGTAATTATATATATTCTGGCTACTTGGCAAATAAGCTGTTGAATATCTGATTGATTAACATACTTTCGTTCTGACTGAAACTTACTAAACAGACCTTTATGATTTTTAAAAGCGTAAAAAAAGAATAATCATGTATAATTCAAAGATTTCCATAAATTTCGATTAAATTTACAAGATTTCCACTGATTCACGGGAACTTTCAGGAAATTTCCGACCAGATTTAGATTCCCGGGAATCGTGCAACACTGGTTACTTCTATGACTCTTCCATATTTAACGATCCAATTTAATTTACTGAAACCAACAAAAACGAACTTGGCGAGATGGGCACTAGCCAAGATAGTTAAATTAGCAATAGTATACTTGTAAAGATCAGCAAAAGTCAACTTGTTCGACCAGCTATTGTCAACTTATTGCAATCAGCAGTAATTAACTTGCTGCGATCATCAATAGTCAATTCGGTGAGATCGGCAATAGTGTACTTGTTAAAATCTGCAGTAGTCATTTCGCTAAGGTTAACAATAATCAACTTGTTAAGACAAGCAAGCGCCAACTTCTTAAGATCGGCAAAAGTCATTTTTTCAGGTCAGCAATAGTCAACTTGTTGAGATCAGCAATAGTTAACTTGTTGAGATCAGCAATAGTCAACATGTCGAGATCAGCAATAGTAAACTTGTTGAGATCAGCAATAGTCAACTTGTCGAGATCAGCAATAGTCAACTTGTTGAGATCAGCAGTAATCAACTTGTTGAGATCAGCAAAAGTGAACTTGTTTAGATCAGCAATAGTCAACTTGTCGAGATCAGCAATAGTCAACTTGTCGAGATCAGCAATAGTCAACTTGTTGAGATCAGCAATAGTCAACTTGTTGAGATCAGCAATAGTCAACTTGTTGAGATCAGCAATAGTCAACTTGTTGAGGTCAGCAATAGTCAACTTGTTGAGATCAGGAATAGTCAATATGTTATGATCAGGAATAGTCAACTAATTGAGATCAGCAATATTCCACTTGGTCAGTTGGGCAAAAGTCGACTTCAGACAATTTGTGGAAATCAGCAATGGTAAACTTGATGGGATCAGCAAAATTCATTACGTTAAGATCAGCAATTATCAACTTGCTAAGTTCAGCAAACGTCAGCTGGGTAGTGTCCAACCTACATAAACTAAAGAGGAAAGAGATCTCGTATTACCTGTTAAACTTTGTACTTGGTTGTTGATGAGCTTCACTAAAGTAAATGTGAGGAAATTATTCCACAATATATTTTCCAGATAAACACGACCACCAGTGCAGTTGTGAATTCGTGAATGCAACTTAAGCGCAATGGTTCTGAGCTCTTTGAAATAACTTTTACGTCAAAGAAGGCTCTATGGGGTCTCATGCCTTTCTGAATGCAGGAGCAAAATCTCATATCATCGTCATGCTCAGACCGGTTTACCATTGTGACTTTTCCTTCATAATGCCACCACAAACAGAAAATATAGCAGCTGTTACTATTTATATCTTCATCAAACATATTTTCTCTCTTAACGTTATGTTTGGCTTGTGCAAATTCGCACCGACCATGACAAGCGGTAAAGCAACAAATTATTTGAAATATTCTATATTTGGCTGCAAAGGTGTTTCGTGAACAAAAACACTCATTCACAGAAATAAAGCAACTGTCTACTCCATCTTGGAAACTCAGACTTAAGCCTGACCTTATTTTTATTCGTTTTGGCATCTTTAATAACTCTACATGCAGTGCAGTGCATTTCGAGGTCATAAGGCAGACAAAGTATGAGAAGTTCCAAGTCGTATCATCTATTTTGAACTTGATGCGAGCTAATATTTGAACAGCTTGGCTAACTACATGCAAAATTCTTTGATCATGGCGATGATCACAATTTTTATATATTTGCATGCCATTTTAAATACACATTCGCTCAAGTGTTTGTCCATTGACGTCATTCAATAACCGCAATGATCAAGCTCTGCT
>JAQIWI010000368.1:0-35945 GCA_034698825.1 Deuterosminthurus bicinctus | reverse complement strand
AACTTTTCTTATGGGACTTAACATGGGAAATACCAAGCCATGGGGAAATACAAGGCAAAGGGTTGAAACCCTTTGGAAATATTCCATAAGCCAATTTGATGAGAGTGAATGAAAGACCCAGATTATTATACTGGCGAAGAAACATGAAAAATACTAGATTTTTATTCCAATAATAATGACTAGTGTAAATATGTTCTATTTTATACTCATAATTTATGCAGACAACAGAGGCGAATTGTGAATGCATGTAGTAAGTAGGCATGGGGTCGAAAAAATTCAAGTTATTTCAAGTCGTCTTCGTAATATGAGCAGAATTATATATGAAAGCAGAGACACATGTAGAGTAACATCACTACAATAATTGTATGAATTAAAACAATCAGCACGTTGACTCAAAAAGCCATCATCACATCTGATGAGAGTAGTAATTAAGTAGTTAATAATAATATAAGAATGGTGAAGAATTCTCATATCTTCTTCCTTCTGCTTACCGGGCTTGTTTGTGAACTTTCAGTCATTATATTGATCTGGACTATGTGACAATTAAAGAGTTATTAGGGCCATTTGATCTTACGTTTCATGATCAGTTGTTGTAATAAAGCAGTGACCAGTAGCTTGGTACAGTAATATTGTTTTCCTCCTATAGTAAATCATGTATTTTCCCTTTCTTCAGAGTCTTCTTGGCGTAGAACTTCTATATTATTATTATTACTCATTTGTTTTCTCTATGTAGCATATCTTTAATCTGAGGACGAATCATTGGATTTTTTCCCTTTTTTTTCTCATGTAATTTCCTCTAGATACACCAGCTTGGTTGTTACAGGAACAGTGAACTTGAATATGCCTTTAGATCATTATGAAGAAGAAGAATAAGAGGAACCTAATCGTGCCCATTATTATTTTGAACCCAGTACAACAGTAAGGATCAATTGGAGAAATTCAGTGAATTTAATTTCTCTCTGCTGTATGTCATTTTCACCGTCTTAAGATTATCTTATTTGAGCGCTATACAAACCCATTCATCATCATTAATCAATATACGTCACTTCTACACAGTCATTCATCTTTTGAGCTGCAAACACATTTTTTCTATGATGAATTAATAGCTAATTTTTTTCATCAACGTCGTCGTCATTATATCATGGACTTTGCAACTCTCTGTCTCTCTACACTTTTCCCTACCAAGACTAACACCTTATGATTAGCACGAACAGATTACTTATTTAGCATTCTTAACTCAATAATAATAATAATAATCTTTCGTATTCAATGCTCATTTTAGTACGTAACGTGTACACTTGTTTTTTTATGCCATACAAGCAGACATAATTAGCTGTAATTCAGTTTAACTACTACACAACATCAACAAATCCCCGAAAGCGCATTCAAGTGTATACACAGTCCTATGTATGATGAGAAAATTCTTGAATTTTAATTCATAATATATAATATTAATATAATAATCCCTCCTTTTAAAACCCTTCCTTTTGAACTTTCTCCGTCATGTCATTCTGCAGTACAGCTGAAATGTTATACGTTTTAATAATATTCACTTGATTGAACATCCCTGCTGTATGCATCATTCTGTCGTCTCTCTCTCTTAAAAATATAATATCGCATTGTGAAGGGGTTTGTGTCCGTGTGTCTGAGTGAGTGAAAGTGTATGGTGAGTATGACAATTAGTGTGTCTTGCTTCTTGCAGGTGAAAATTCTGAACAACGATATTGGTATAAAGATAAATAATAATGACAACGAGAAGAACAAATTCGTATACAACTCACCATTGCTCTATTATAGTCACTCGATCATGTCTCACAGCAACTAACATAAACTTTATAGCGTGAAGAAGACGACGACGAAAAACGTGTGGTAACATGATATAATAATTCAACTAAAGCGACCATAATGTTACGAGACCATTGGAGAAAGTGACAAATAAGGGTACATTCGGCCACATCTCTTGTGTATAAGTGTGCACAGGTGTGTTCTACTACGAAAACATCCAGTTGGCACACAAGAATATCATAGGCAGTTGCGAAGAATGATTTCTATTATTTTTTTTAGCATTGTTGTCATTATTACTAATAATAATAATAAATCTAACTTGAACTATGAAATACTGGTGAAGTATAGTCACAGCATTATATGGCTGACTTTAACAAAGCAAGCTGAAATATAAGTTCGAACTGATATAATAACAAAAAAAATAGCGAGACACCCTCACACTTCCTTAACATCATCATCATCGAGTGGAAAAGACAGAAGAAAAGCGAGAGAAAAAAAGGATTCAGTTTCACAATCCAAAAGCTTCTTGTTGTGATGTATAAAAAAGTCTCCTTGATTTAATTTACACCGTGTACGTGTTTGTGTCAGTTTAGTATAGTACTTATTATTGCTTTACAGTTTATCTGCACAAACGAGAGAAGCGATGAGTAAGAAGGGTGGATGCTACAATGGGGTTTCCTTCTTCCAAGGCCCAGCACCGATACCCGTTGTCATTCCTGTGTCACTTTTTGTATTAGGCTTGGGGTGAACGAGGTTTGGAACAGCCATGGATGCGGCGGAGACCAATGGAGAATCATCATGCTGAGCCTTCCGACCCACAGCAGCTTCCAAAACTCCGGCTTTCAGGGCGTTGAGTCCGCTGCGAATGGCATTGGTTGCACTGCTGATTCCACTATTAGGAACTATATTGATACCATTCTTCCTGGATTTGTTCCATTGGTTATTCTCCGTACAAGAGCCAAGGATGATTTTCATGTGAGAATCCTACAAAAAAAAGGCATTAAATTAGCTCTGACAAAAGAACATGAAAATTTTTATATTCCTTATTTACCCTCGTAAATGCAAAGGAAGCTTCAGTTCCATTATTGAGGGACAAGCTGTTGTGGAGATTCGTGGGTGTACTCCCCTTCAACAATTGACTAGTTAATATATCTTGGCTTGCACCACCACCACCATTGCAGCTCAAAGCAGCTTTCCCATCATCCAAGTAGTGTGAACCATGGGCGATGACATTGCACGGGCTGATCCGCTCATCGTTAATGCTATCACTGGACGGGGATTGGGGAGGGGAGGCGTAAATGGGGCTTTGTGGCTCATTCAGAGGTGACAATAAACGACTCCCCGGGCGACCTTTAGCTTTCGACATTTGTTGAACTTGTTGCGTGAAGGAGAGAGCAGAAGTGGAGGAAGAGGAGGAGCGGTTGCCACGACTGCTCACTTTTGTCCTATCCAACAACGGTCCTGCCTGCATTGAGGTGGAACGTTCCGGAACCGAGACATGGGATGATGACTTAGTGGAAGCGGAGAAATTGGAAGCGGATTTACTGGAGGCGCCTGGAACATTCATTAAGTACACAGAACGTCTCTTTTCAAGCTCTGGCGTCGAATCTGGGGACACTAAGGGTGACTGAGATTGGGCAGCAGACTTGTAAACACCTGTATTGAGAAGATGAATAGCGGAAAAATGAATTTGGTTAGACTGCCTCATCAAATCCAGAGTTTCCGACTGGCGTAGATCAACAAACTGATCCCATCCAGCTAAGGAAGACGCTCCGGCCAGCACTTTTATTATCGAAAGCACACAATCACAAAGAAGCAAAAAGGCATGAATTATTATTAGTCATCATCACCACCACCAACCACGATACAAATCAATATGCAAATTTCCAGACTGTTAAGCAACAACAAAAACCTACTTGTTTTGCTCCGAGCCATAGTGGCCTCCTCCAGCAATCTAGAAACGGATGCATGCCCACTTTTCAATGCAACTCGCATCGGAGTCCGCCCACACCGATCCGAATGTGTGGGGTTCGCTCCCCACTCCAGCAGAGCACGCACACACTCAACATGTCCCTCCTGAGCTGCAATACACAAGGCTGTTGCTCCCTATGTGTGCAACCAATGAAAACACATTCCATTAATAACAGTCAACCGGACTGTGATTAGAGTGATGAATTATGTGAAAATCTGCTCCCGGCATTATTACTGTACCTGATTGCACGTATGATCAACCCTGGAACCCCGCTCGCACAGCAGTCGGACAATGTTGGAATGCCCTTGCCAACTCGCACTTTGAAGGGGTGTTCTCTTATCGTTATCCGTCGCATTCACCTCCACTCCGGCGGAAACCAGGAGCTCCACCATTTCCAAGTGCCCTTGCCATGCACTCACATGTAGAGGAGTTCTTCCTTCCAAATCACGGGCCTCCACATCCGCTCCCGAGCGAATGATATACTGAGCCATTGAAACCCGGTTCTCCAGGGCCAACAAGTATAAAGTGCTCCTTCCGTCTGCGTCCCGATAATTCACATCCGCACCTCGACTCACCAACAGCTGTACAGGAAAGGAAGAAGGATTGGCTCACATCATTTTCACTTCAACAAAATCATCAACACTTAACAGCCCCGTCGGCGAGCCACCCTTACAAATAATATTACCTGCACGACATCTTTATATCCGTCGATAGCAGCAGCCCTTAGGGCAGTTCTCCCATCATGCGACCGCTGGTCTATGGCCGCACCGTAATTTAACAAAGTCTCCACCACGGCAATATGTCCCTCTTGAGCTGCCAACAACAGGGCATGCTTCCCATCATTGTCAATGTCATTTATCCTCCCGCCTGCCTCCACGAGTGCCTCCGTTACTTCTAAATGACCCTCAAATGCAGCATAGTGCAACGGCGTCCATCCAGCTATGACAAGTGCAAAAAAAATTAAAACCTTTCCAGTTTCCACAACTCAGCCCACACATATTTACACACACACCTACGCAAGAAATTTTATAGCTCTACTCACCATGATCTCTATGGCCCTCATCCAAGCCTCTCGCCAGCAGAAGTCTTACCACGCCAACGTTACCCTGCACAATGGAAGACACATTGAGCAATCATCGTCATCGTTATCACCTGAGAAGTAAAGAAATTAGCTGTCGGAAGCAAGTCAATCACCTGTGCGGCTGCTACAGACAGAACGGTTCGACCTTCTCCATCGATATGATCTACATAAGCTCCCCAGAAGAGCAACAGCTCTGCAACGGCTGCATGACCCATTGACGCAGCAGCCCATAGTGGTGTTCTCCCAGCCTTGTCCGCCGCATCTACATCTGCTTCGTATTCCAGAAGCAGCTCACACACTTCTCTATATAATCAAGGAGGCATTAGAAAAACATGAGTTAGTCATATGAGTCATTTTTTTTTCAATTCCCATCACTAAACCTATACGTACTTATGGCCTTCGAATGCTGCCACCAACAAAGGTGTCGTTCCATCTGCAAAGAGAAATTACTCGGAGTTAAAAAAAAACTTGAGTCCCATCATCACAAAGAGGCTCAAATAAAGAAATTCACTACGCTACAACTCCTAAAAGGAACACACCTTTGTCTTGATGATCCACCGCAGCACTTTTCTCAAGTAATAAAGTTACCACCCGCAAATGTCCTTGACTAGCTGCGACACACAAGGCAGCCACAGACAGGGCCGTCCTATAAAATCATCATAGTGTCCTCTCATCATCTCACATATCAAATTTCACTTGAAGGTTCGAATAATATAAGACATATTATTGAAGGAGAATAAAAAGGGAATTTAAAGGTGGTTAGGTGGATCATACCTTCCATCTGAGTCAGCATGATTAACATTTGCCCCAGCACTTAAAAGTTTTTCTACAATTTCAGCATGACCCATATAAGCCGCCGCTATCAATGGAGTCCTCCCCTCATTGTCAGCTAAAGAAGGCGAAGCTCCTGCACGAAGAAGACTAGTAACCACTTCATCATGCCCACCCCAAGCAGCTGCTCTCAATGCTGTCCTTCCATCTCCATCAGTTAAGTCCACCTTTGCAAAATACTAATCATGTAATGACACATTTATTCAAACTGAACAGAAAGGGATAATAATTGCTGCTCATATATGCAATGCAATGCAGGCGTGAAGAAGAAAAAAAACTACTTTTGCAAACCTACCTCAGCCCCATGCGTGAGAAGAGTGTCAACAATACCCACATGACCAGCCCACGCTGCGGATCGTAAAGGCGTCCACCCATCATTGTCAGCATGGTCGACATCAGCCCCAGCCGAAAGCAGTGCTGCCACTACACCTTCATGGCCCTAAATCACACCATCATCATTATCACCATCATAATGACACATATCTCTCCTTTAATGACTTTCACTGATATGCTATCGATTTTGCCGGGGAGAAAGCCGAGTTGATGGAGGTCCTAATTTCATACCTGTCTTGCGGCCAAATTAAGCGGTGTTCTTCCATGACGATCCACAGCTTCGAGCCCGGCACCACGCTCTATTAATAACTTGACTAAATCAAGATTCCCCTCATTGGCAGCATTGTGAAGAGGAGTTCTTTGGTAATAGTCTACTTGATTCACATCACCAATACTACTTAGCAGTGGGTCCGCCTCGACAATCTCCTCACTTCCTGTGGAGACAACAGCAGACTCTTCTGTCACTTCGCATGGGGCCTCTCCCCCGTCTTCATAAAGGCAGCCATCAGAACCATTGACTCTCACATTAGTACTACCACTACCACCACCATCACCATTAGTATCCGCGGCGGACGCTTGTAGCTGCTGCTTCTTATCGGGATCTGTTCGCGGCTGTAATTGATGTTGATGATGGTGCTGCTGCTGTGGCTGATCTGTTTTCCTTATAGCACCACAACCCTCTAATATTTTGACCACTTTTATATCCACATTGGTCATATCAAATACTGAATTGACCACATTGACACCGGTAGAGAGTACGAGTAATGGTAGTAGACTTGGCTCCAACGCGGGCTTCCCCATCCGTACTAAGTGATGTCCCAACTCTAGAATTCCTGACTGATTGATTTCCGGAGCTTGAGAGGCAAGAGCCACGGCGAGCATGGAGTGACCCTCGGATGCATGACACAAGTATTTCTGAGTACAGTACTTGACGTCCAGAAGCCACTCGGCGAAACTGTGATGAAAGAGTATTCGGAATCCTTCCTGTGAGCATAGTAGCACCCGCCGGAGAACATGCATCCGCTTGCCAAAGTCCTCTTTGGTCATCACCGTGTTTCGGGTCTGAAGGCAGAGAAATATCTCCTCGTCCCTCAGTGGCTTGCGAGAGGCTAGAAGAACGCTGAGGATTATCTGCACTTTGCTGAACTGCTTCTTGGTGAACAGTCTTTGGCACAACCACAAGTACAAGCCATACAGTGTGCCTGGTATCTCACGTATCTCCCGCAGGACAATAAAATTCTCTGAAATCCCGTCCAGCACTTTCTCCAAGTACAGAAAGCAGCCATTGCTTTTGATGTGCAACTGATTTAACATCTCCGCCGTTTCCCGACTGATGTGCTGTCGTAGGGAGTAGTCTTGATCCAGCCTCGATAGTATGTACTGCTGTACATCCCTAACCACCTGCAATAACAATGAGTCTTTGTAACCCTCCTCTTGTCTCAGCAACACAAACAATTGTCAGAAGTCATCAAGAAGTGGACTCAAAGTCTCTCGGGGAGATAGAGAAAGAGAAATGATATTATACAGTAGTACACCCACCTGGGCTTTCCTAAGATCATCCAAGCTAATTTTACGGAAGCCGGTGAAAGTCTTGGCCACTTGCTTGCTCTGCTTCCTCGCCGAACAGATCAGGACGAGCCAGGGTGGGAAGAGGTGAGAGTGGCTGCCGAGTAAGTCACTGATGGTCTTACTACTCCCCGAGGTAGACGCCGAGTGACCCACATGATTAGAGGAGGTGAGGGCATTGTATGACTCATCAATGGAATCAATAAGAATGAAACAACATTGTTTGGGCCGCTCGATGCCGAGCAGAGGGAAGAGAATAACCTTCTCAAAGGCTGTGTCCGGGTCCACAGACACGTTTTCCAGCGCTTTGTTCACCCCTTCATCATTGATTTTGTCCAAGTAGCCCGGGATAAGAGCGCTCTCGGCTAACTGCTCCGCCAAATGTGTAATAAACTCTGGTAATGATATCGTGTCAGAATCGTGGGACTGGCAGAAATGATAGGCCAGCAGTCTTTTTCGCAGAGATCGTTGTTTCCCATGTGTCACGGTCGGGCTGACTATTTCGGAACAGAGGGCCGTTTTACCGGCTCCCGGACCTCCGACGATCAGGATCCCGTGCCGCCCATGATTATTTGAAGCTCCTCCGTCTTCCTCACACCGATGTTGTAGACTTTCGAGACAATGCCAGAGTTTGGAGAATACCCATTCTCGACAGAAGAAACGCTTGCCTTGGATCAGCGATTGGGCCATTGCCTTTCCAGTCCCCGCTCCTACATTTACCGATCCCCACCACCATCAGGGGGCTTCCAATAACATCGGCACTCAGTCTCGACTTCTTTTCCTTCCTATTCTTCTTCGTCCTTGTCGTCTTCTTCCTTCTTTACTTTGCTCCACTTGCAGTAGTAGTAGAAGAAATAAGAGTGATGTCTTGAATGAATATATATATTCTCCACCTTCCTGTCCAAGTCTCTCGTCCTTCGCTCAGTTGATTCTATATAAGTATGCCCCGGCCGTAATCGTTGTCGTGTGCGGAAACGCAAGCCTTCTTCTTCTTCTTCTTCTTTCTTTTCGTCCCTCCTTGCCTGCCACCACCACCCGCCTGATACTTCTTTGCACACTGATTTGATCTTTCACCTCACGTTCCTGTCTTCAGCAATCCCTTCCGCCTGACAAGCTCAGCAGAACTGCAATCAGGAAAGTCATTCTGTTTACGTACCTTCACGTTCCAACGGCTCCACTTACATTGAAATAGTGCACACCTTCAACCGCCACACACACACACGTCTTCATTATAAACTAACATCCGGAATAATACAAAAGGAAATAATAAAACAAGACTATGGACATGCTCCTCCACCTCTTTAATCCTCAATCCACCCCATTGTCCATGCCCACAGTATGGAGAGAGGGCAATCAACTCCAAACATTAGCGTCTGTAGTACGTGTAAGAGATACGAACATCCCTTAGCATTTCTTATTGTCATTCAGAAAATTCCCCCATCGGCATCCAATCAATCATAAATTTATTATAAAATCCACAGATCTAGATGATGAACTTAATCAAGGTTAAAAGCATTGAGATTCAACTCACTATCTGAAGGACAAGAGGAAATCTCATAAAATGTGCCGACAATCATACTCTCATATATACAGTTGTCCATACAAATTCCCCGTTTCTCTGGCTAATTAAATTGCAATGGAAAGGAAAGGAGGGTGGAGACCAGTCTGCCTCTTCTGTCTTTCACATACATATACATACATATATATACAAGATGGAATATATTTTCATCCATTTAGCACGGCATCGATCACAGGGCGGAATCTTAACAACTCTGTGAGAGAGTGAGGGTCTGTGTGTGCGTGTGTTTGTGCTCAGGATATTAATAAGATCTCCATTTCAATGTATTCCTTGGAAATAGTACATTCCCATACTACACACATTCCGTATGCTTGAGGAGATAATCAATTCGACAATTCAATCAGAATGTTACAGAGGGAACACTCGCTCGTTCGCCTTCCTTTGACGAGGATTCCATATACATGCACTGACTTTGAGTCAAGCGACAGGAGCAGAAGAGACCAAGCGTGTCGTCGTCGTCTTCGTCATTTTGGCAAAGTCAGTTGACATTTTTCAAAGCACTATTAGTCATATATGCAAAAAAGAAAGGGGATTATGAGTTAGAAGGAGAGAGACAGGAGGATGCTATTATAATTGCAAGGAAAGGAAAATGAGGGTGATTCCAAGTAGTAATAATAATAAATGCCAAGGCTCATGCGGTGTAGTAATATTTTCGGTTAACCATAACAAGACCAAAAGCTTATCCACAGCGGCCGCTCTTTAGCTTTTTCTTACTAAAATGTTCCATTCCATACTCCTTCGCCCAAAACCCACTGCATGCACTAACTCAAGCATATAAAGAATGCATCAAGATTATATCAAGTGATGCGCAATGAAATATTTAGAGACTGGAACAAGTTAATGAATATAAGGCTGTTGTTCTTGGTAATCATCAGCTTAATCCTTTACTCCCATCTCCAGATCTTCATACGCTGTTACTTTCATATCATTGCCTCACTCGTTGGATGATGGGAATAAGTTAAAAAGTTATCCTTGTATCTTATAGGATCTCACTTAAGTAAAATCTGCGCAGGATTAATTTACTTGGAATATAATCAACAACAATTCCATCCTGTTACCATTCCCAATGTGAAAAAGAGGAACTTGACCATCGTGAGAAATCATTCATGCTAATCATACAAACTGACTTTCAGGGCTACTTGTATTACTGTATTGTATAGAAGACATTGGACGAGCTAAAGCAGGACACTTGATGACAGTTGAGGCGTGAACGAACAGCAGTGACACAAAAGCTGAGCAGTATCGAATGACACTGAACTTGAACAACCCTCATAATAATATTCCAATTGCGAATCCTAAAAAACTTGTCCGCTACTAGTCAGCCATACATTCAAGTGAGTTATTATGCACTAGACAATGCAAGTTCGCTTCATTCACTTTTTCTCAGCATGTACATAGTAATAATAATGATACTAGTGGTATGTGAGTTTGTGTATATGTGCGCGTGTAGATGAGTGGTGTAAAGTGTAAACAGCTCTGGCTCACTGTCCAACTATCTATGCAGTGTGATAAGGGAAGTCAAAAGCGTGTCAAGTAGTCCGGAAAGCCGAGCAGAACATGGGACTGCAAACTGTGGAAAGAATACAGACGGACGAGCCTTATCTTCCATGTGATTTAAACTATTCGTACACGCACTCACAAACGTACATAGCAGACTGTTTAATGAAAAACATCCTCTGACAAGCAGCGATAGTTAAATCATTTATGCATCTCCCATTTTCCTCTCATCCCACCAAAGAACACATGCACTTAATAATAGAGAGCTTCGTCCTGTCTTCTACTTCTTCTTGGTCTCATAAGAAAATAATCAGGTCATTCTCAAATGACTTGTAGCAAAATGCCAAAACTCAAAATGATGTCATAAAGTAAATGACAGACGGAGCATGACCATCTTATGGACCAAATCATGTAACTATCATCATCATCGTCACTGGAACAGTAGCAGAAGGGTCTATCGAAAGTAACATGCCACTACGTCAGGCAGGATGATGGAACTTTTAGCTTGCTTTTACCTAACATACACGGTAAATGACCCAAGACTTGAACAGCCAAAAGTTATAAGTATGAGAGCACGATTCAAAGCTCAAGTCTTTTCATTCTTGTTGTTGCTACTGCTGTCGCTGTAAACTGCAAAAAACTCGAGTTTGTTGCTGACTCACAAAATACAAAGCTATCCTTCACGTTCCATGAAATGATCCTCATGTAAGCATGAGTATGGTATCAGGCTTTTATAACGAAGAGAAATCAGCCCACTAACGACCAAGCTTGATCGCATTTCCTTGTCACATCAGCCGGCCTGTCCGGATCTCACATTATTTTCTCCATGCTTGCCCTTTCGCCTGCCAAGTCAAACGACGGGACGAAACGAGGCAGAAAGAGCAATGAGTCTTCTCGTGTCGGACGATCAGAGAAAAATTTTCCACCACAGTTTATCTGACACGAGAAAATCACAATGCTTTTGTGTACTTTATAGGAAACGTGGATGGACGCGGTATTAAATGCGACGAAAAGAGCCATTTTCTCGGTTTGTATTCGCCCAACAATCCCCTTCTTCTTACACCCGTGGCTCCTTCCCGTCTCTTGTTTGTCTAGAAGCTTTTTCCAGAATTACTTTATTGAGTTAAAATGAGACCACTAGACTAGCAAATAGAGGCTGGCTGCTGCTGGAGGGAGGCCCCAACTTCCGTCTAGTCTCACTCATGATGATGACCAAGCAAAGAAGCTTTGTAAAGCCATCCAAATCTCATCTAGCCCTCTCCTGACCTTCCTTTAATGTAATTCTCCTCACTTCTATCCCACTACACAAAGGGAATGAAATCGTTTTCTCGGCAGCTCAACTCCAGATAGAATAGGTTTATACCCGTTGTAAGAAAGTCAAGCGTGATCGGTGAGTATGAAATGTTACCCATGTGTACCTACCTATACTACACATCTATATAAAGGAAATACCTTGCTCCTTACACATCTGACATGGAACATAAATATCAAAATATATATATGTATATGTATATTGCTCATATTGCTGTATAAATGTTTGAGAAATTAATGGTTCGCCGAGCTTACGACCTATCTGGCACATGGATAAAATATTTTAATGTCTCTCATATATGCATGACAGGAGAGGATTGGGAGTGAAAAACGTGTAGCATAAAAGGCTATACACACTAAGAAGCCATAGATTATTAGCGTGATTGCATTAAGGGGGAAAAAATGAAGAGAATTCCATTAACGGATTCAAGGGAAACATGTCAATAGGGCTCCCGTTCCCGTTTATGTCTACACAAAAGACGGACGGAAGCTGATGCAATTAGTCTCCTTCTAATCCAGTATGGTAACAATACAAGCTCCATTAACCCGTTCAAATGAACTGAATCCACACGCTCAGTAGGTTTATGAACTTGCGTGTGTGTGTCTGTGTATATTTCAAGCTTTTATAAGTGTGTGCGTGTATGTGATTGCAGTTGAACAAGTTGCAAACATTTATGCTCCTTTCACACAGGATATTTCTGTATGAATGCATACATAAATACTGCTACTACTGATGTTGATGATGAGAAAGAGAGTGAATTGAAGTCAACGGGTTCAATTGGACGCATATATATATAGTGCCAAAGCTTTTTCATTACTCGATTTTGTATCGCTTCAGTCAAAATTTATAGTATAGGGGAAACTATAAAAAAAATCCCACATCGGACGGAAGGTCTCTATAAAATCTCAACCATACAAAAAGAACAACACACACACACAGACACATACAAACGACAAAAACATTCATGTCATGTCACTTTGATATAAAATACATCAAATAAAATCCTCTGAATTTTTTTTACCTCTCTCACTTATTATTGCACTTGATTTTCAAGTTAGTCACACAAGCTTCCAGGTGATCCTCCAATGGTAATAATAATATGATTGCAAAGAGTCAAATTATCACTGGAAAGTAGACATAAATCTCCTCCCGTTCTAAAGCATGTAGCACTGACACATAACATTGCTTCTTATAAGGAGAAAACAAACGGAGTCACACACTTGACTCGGTCAATAAAGCCCTGGGTCACCACTTCTCCGCTCCTCCACAAGAAGAACCTCTTGAAGTCAACTGGAGTTTTGAATCCGATTAGTAGTAGTAGAGGAAGAAATAATATAATAATAAAAAGACTCCATGTGAGCACAAGTTTAACTCTTCGTCATCATTCAGTATATTATACCATCATCGTCCACTCATTTCCATGTCAAATGTTTACATGATTATTATTCCGGCCCGTTCCGCTTTACTCATAGTCTTTGCGTCTGGATGAGTTATCACTTGAAAATTATGAACTGATTGGTAACTTGAGCACACGGAGGGATGATGAGATAGTTGGAATAACTTTAGCACTGAACACACAGGTTTAAAGATTACGCGCTACTAGATGATGATGATGATTATTATTATTATATTCAGTGCTGCTGCTACTATTCATTCCCTGTATAACTGCTCACTCACTCACTCCTGTACTGCTAATATGAGTCAAGCCACTGTGTGTATCTGCACCACACAGAGTCACATATACAACACAGACGGCAAAGCAATTAATTTCACTTTTGAGCTTGCTGTGTAGTAGTAGCAGTAGTAGAAGTAGTAGTAGTAATAGTAGTAGTTGTAGCAGTAGTAGTAGTAGCTTCACACAACACAGAAAGGAGCAGAGAAGAAGGGAAACATGGGATGCACATTAGTGCAATAAGAGAAGAATAAAATGTGTGTGTGTTTGTAATATGTGTGTGCGTAGAGTGGAAATGTAACGACAAATGAATGAGTCAGTGCCAGAGTAGTAATGCATAGGATATAATAGTAAATAGAGATGAAAAGCCCTTGTTACAAGGTGGAAATGTTCCTTCGTCCCACACTACTTACGGCTGCTGTCCCTACTTGCTTCCTTCCTTGCTTACAGACGACTTGACAGTAAGTCTTTATAGGAATCGCAGGAGAATAAGAGAGAGCCCCAGACCCCGAAGACCCAACACATAGGTTTGCTTTTTAATAAAAAACCAACTGAGTCAGTCGAGGGTGCATGCAAGAGCCAGTTGTATGTGTTCGCTTGAGAGAGAGTTAGAGTTAGAGTCTGAAAATGCTATAGGGAAGAAGTTGGAGAGCTCTGAGAGAGAGAGACTTTTAGTTGAGGCATGTGTATACATTTGCAGACATATGAAAGAAGGGAAAAGCAAGGCCTTTTCTCATTTAACTCCATCAGCTGGCTAAGTCATCTACTGTGAGATTACCGAACTTTAACACGAAGCAAAAGACGGGCTCTATATAGAACCGAAAAACGGGACAGTTGGAGCATACCACCGTTGCCGTATCATCAGCATTTAGCAGCAAGCATATCACCGACACCTCCCTCCATTTTCCCACCCGCTTCCGCTCCACAAGGATGGGGTAAACTTGAGTCGTACGTGCGTATACTTGTGTATAAAGTTTCAAAATCCACTGTGTGAATGTGAATTGATGAGCTCTAAGAGAGCTACTAGCACAGGGTTTTATATAGTAACGTACAACGCTCCTGGTCCTCGCTCCTAGCACATAGAACCCGCTGGAGTCAGTGCCATGTGCCGTCGTGTGTGGCAGCTTGAGATATATATTATGGAAGGGGAGTGAAAGAGAGCGAGTGCTGGTGTACACCAGCACCAGCTGAACCCGGGTATTGTAGCCGAGTCTGTATATGTAATACAGATGAGGTAGAGGTAGTGGGAGGAGGAGGAGGGATCCGAGGTAGTAGTGGACGGGATCTGCGTATTGTATAGATATATATAAGGACGACTTACCAAAATCTAACTGGCTAGTCTGGAAAGAGCATAAAATAATACTTGTGTGGGCTTGTGAAGACGAGAAGAGAGGCTCTTGAAGACGCAATGTGGAGAGGATAGGGCTTATGAAGATCATCAGGCTGAAGAACGAGCTAAAGCTATCATATAGTAAATGGTGCTTGATTGCAAACATATTGCCCTTCCGTTTGTCACTCTCGGATACCCCTTTTATGGCAACTCCAGAAGAGCTTACACGTCGTCCATAGTCCCACATGCCACGGATTCCACGCTGGCAATAATAATAAGCGAGAGAAAAAACACATTGTGGGCGTAACCATGTCATTACCTTTTTAGAGGAATGTTAAAATGCAAGATGGGATCAAGGCTTGTGGATTCACGAGTTGTGTCAAGCAAGCTTCAATAATTTATTGTGAACACGTTCACAGTTGTTGTCACAGTCCTCATCTTTTCTATCTCAACCATACAAAGGAGCACAACAGATTGTTGAAAATTGAGTTTATATCATAATGTTGACAATTATAATCTCATGCATGAGAATGGAAGAAAAGTGGTAAAAAAAACAAGACGAG
This sequence comes from Deuterosminthurus bicinctus, assembly GCA_034698825.1. Classification (NCBI taxonomy): domain Eukaryota; kingdom Metazoa; phylum Arthropoda; class Collembola; order Symphypleona; family Bourletiellidae; genus Deuterosminthurus; species Deuterosminthurus bicinctus. The sequence goes on along the minus strand of JAQIWI010000368.1, from coordinate 20,424 downwards.
AGAGTTGATCGATCGCTTTGCCCAAATATCTCAGGGGAGCAGAACTCAGAAAGTAATTTTTTCAGGCAAATGAAATGACTGTGGTGGTAGACGGAATGATCATTCTGAAGAAAGGCTGAGGAGAGTAAGGAGAAGGAGGCGGAGAGACGGTGTAGAAATTTCTATTTCCTGGAAAAATCAGACTTGCTTTATCTGCGGGGACGTGAGAGCCTCGCTGTGTGAGTTTGTTTGCATGGAAATAGAATGCGGGACTCAAAAGCTGGCGAAGAAATAAATGGACAGAGATTGGAACAACAACAACAACAACACCAGCTCTACTCCGTCCTGTATTCGGATTGCCAAGTCTTATTAAATTTTCCCCGTTAACCATCTAAGGTTTCCTTCTGTCAAATCAAGCCTTACAGATTGATTAGTTGGCGTTGAAAAAAAGTCCTTATCATGATCATCAACATCATCGTGCTCTCAAAGCATTATGAGTCGGCTATAGTATATGTCTACTGGGTGTGACACTAAAGCCATTTCATGGTGCTGGAGGTGACGACGATGAGGTAGAATAAGCACACAAAGATTCCCCCCATCCATGAGCTGCTATAGTCGTAGTGAACCGGATAATTACCACCGTCCTGTGGCAAATACTCCAGCATAACTTCTATAGATTTTCACGCCTCATAAAGACTCATGACATGACACAATCCATCCTAATTGCCATCTAAAGAGCCCGTTCAAGTCTTGGCAAGAGAGACAGAGAGAAACTCTTCTCAACAGCAGCATCTGTTCCGATTCACTATTTCCAAAGATTACATTCTATAAGTGGACTTTATGTCAGTGAAAGTCCTCGTAATGTTTTCTATCACGCAAACGTTGAGTAAACCAACTGCCTATTGATTCTTCATGGCTTCGCATCGCACCAACTTGAAGGGTCCTAATCATAAGTTAGCACTACTATAAGCTCATCCATGATAATTAGAATGAAATGTCGTCGTCGTCTTTATCTGATCAATAGCTAAACTACTACTCAACTCTAAAAGCTATGAAATCCAGCTATTGTCTATTTTTCACAGCCTTTATATTCAATCCTTTATCTCTAGCCATACATCACTGGAGCTGACGTGCTCCAGTCGTAGAATTTCCATCTCCATCTCATTATAGCAGCCCCCATCCAACTCAACCTATCCCTTCATTTCCCTACACAATTGAATAAATGTTACTTTCAAATCAGCAACTATAACATACTTAAACATTTTCCCAGGTCATGGATGACAAAAAAGGACAGCTTGGACAATAATAATATCTATTCCACAAGGCGCTCCACACTCAAAATTGAAATGCAATGTAGAACTTCAAGAAGCAGCCACGACGATGACCATGACATATGAAAATTTTCTGCATTTAAATTCTTTTTCATTTAAATTACTCCATTACTTTCCCAAGTAGTATTTGTTTTTATATACTTAACTTACTCGTATCAGAGTCGTCTCATGCAAAATCATTGAGAAATGACAATTCGGCAGCATAGTGAAAATTTAGGCGCCCAGCCAATGGATCCACAGGAGGGAAAGAGTTGGGTTAGCCGTTGAAAAGCTTGGAGCGAGAAAAGTCGTTGCTGTGTTGTTTGTTTGTGTGAAGTCAAGTCGAAGTGTGAAAAAGAGAATCCTGTAGCTTTTACCCTGGAAGTGTAATCAGTTATCTCTATTTTTTGTACTGGTCAGTTCATTAAAGTTGGAATGTGAAAATATTATAATTTTCTTAAAAGTTGACTTGAAAAAGACAAATGATTCAGTGAAGAGAATTGAAAATCATGCCAGGGTGAGTATCCAGTAATTTCAAATTAGGCATTGGATATTTTCTATTTTTTTAGGACCTATTCTAGGACTATCTTGACACTAATTATTCTATTTTTTAACCCACAGTAAAGTAGGAGGTGCGAGAATTAAGTTACGGAAAGTTCCAAGAGCTGAAGAACCGGTGGAGGATGTCGACGGGGACGATGGGACAGCAGCTGATCAAAGTCCGGAGGCTCGCAGGAAGTCGAGGAGATCGAGCGAAGATGGAAGGAAACAGAATGTGCATTTTCAAGTTCTCAAAGCTCTTTCGTCGGTCATTGAATCTTCTCAGGAGAAATCGGAGGATGTTGAGGGCTTAATTGCAGACGCTGTCAAGGTTTATAAGAAGGTAAGTTTGGGAAAAATGGAAACAGATATACTTTAAGATATGAGTATTGATCTGTATAATATGAGTGTTGAGAATTGAGAATGCTATTTTTTATTATTATTATTTGATATGGGATATTGTAGAGCGATAAAAAGGTGTTCACCGAAGTATTATGGCGAATGATGATCGTTGCGTTCCAAGTGAAAGAGAAGCTGGAGAATATAGACCGGGCGATCAATTTCTTCTATGAATTAGTCGCTCATATTGTCAGATTTGAGCACAAGGAGATGGCTGATGAAGGAATGGATGTGGATGGAAATGACTCTGCAGATGACATGTCTGACATGAAAAAGAACCTCTTTAGTCATCGGCTACTTAGACTTTGTGAGAAGGTAGAAAATATTTATTCTTTGCATTATTATTATTGACCAGGAATCTTTTGTCTAACTGAGTTATAAAATTTGCTACAGTATCATGACGAGGGACGCCCACAAGTCAGAGTGAGGATTGTTCAAGCAATCGTTAAAGTTTGTGAAGCGTGCCAGACGATGGACGACATTGAAAATGGATTGAAGAAGAAGATAGCTAACGTTCTGCTCACACGGCTTAAAGTAATCATGATTGAGCATACCTCCATACATCTAGTTGCCAGATTTTAACACAAGATTTTATTGTAGGATAAAAACCACAGCGTGCGTCTAGAGGCAGCTAAAGGTTTGTGTTATTTCCAAGGAGGACAAGGATGCCCCGTCACACGTAGTAAATTACTGATAACAATTGGAAAGTAGGAGTAGATTTGATGCGGATCGTAACTGACAGTATGAAATTTTCTTGTACAGAAATGATGGAGTTCATCCGTATGGATCCTCGACCAGAAGTTCGGAAGGCCCTTGTGCTTTCTATCGTCTTGGACTCTGATGATTATGGGGATTTTTTGGACCGAATTGTTGATCTTCACCCCGAAGTAAGACGAGCTTGCTTGCGACAAGTTAGAGAGATTTCCCTTGCCAGTGTTACATTAGAAGATCGAGTAAGAATTGTGTACTGCGGATTGAACGATGTCTCCCGTAAGTTCTCGTCCTTGTATTGAGCCCTGTCATCCGGAATAGAAGGAAAATCTCATTCACTCTCTTGTTATACACAGCTGCCGTCAAGGAAGAGACGGTAAAACTAATCCAGCATTGGTTTAAGGTCTGCGAAGACAACCCTCTACAACTGCTCCTTGAATTCGATTTATACAACAATAGCAAGTTGTGCCTCAAGATCTTTAACGTATTGTTTGAGTAAGTGTACTGTTGCAAAAGCTTTTAGTGTTTACATGTCTCATGGTAACTGGTACTTACAGGGAGATAACTGAAGAGAATTGGAATGTACTCACCAACGGTCTCCTCGTTGACAAACTATTACCTCTAGAAGGAATATCAGAGACCAAAATGTTCCTCTGGTGGTATTTGTTCCACAAATTCTCATCGGATCCCTTTTATGCGGAAAAACTGTGCCCAGATTTAGCTGAATTAGCCACGTATTGTTCCAAGTATGATTTTTTTTTTAAATTACTATTTTTTCTAATTGAGAATTTTCACTAATCGGAGCTACTTGTCTAAAGATTAATTGAAAAGCTGGAAACGGAGCACTTCGATGATGACGAACGGTGCAAAATAATGGCCCTCTTCTTGAAGATTGTTCTATTTATACCGGCTGAAGAGGGTGGAAGGTGAGATTGGAGATTTTCAGTGGAGCACATGGAAGAATCTTAAGAGAAATTTACTATTTTTTTTTGTTCTCTGACCGTATAGGCTAGCGCTAGATAAAATAGCAAGAAGTGCTTTCAGGTTTAAGCACCAATCTGTTGCACAAATGAAACTGTCAGTGACCATCCTTCATAGAGCACATCCGAACGGCTGCGATGATGTTCTATTGGAAATAATTCGGGACATGATGGAAAATATGTCTTGTGAGAAGCCTGTTAATGAGGTACTCAATCAAGAAAATAGAGAAGAAAAAATTCGGGAGCTCAAGCTGAAAGTAAGAAGAAGATTTCTTTTTTATAAACTGCGTACAACATTTGGAAAGATTTTGCTCATATGTAATCAATTCCATTTCTAGCTATCAGAAATCCTCCACAGAAAGTACACTATACGAAAGGAGAAGGATCAGTTAATCCAGAACAACAACTTTTTGGAAGCCCACGCAGTTCAAGAGAAGCTGAAAGAAGTGGAGGATGAAGCAACAGCTGCTCGACTTGAGCTTCAGAATTACGAGAATGACGACCAAGCTGACAAATTAGAGACAGAGGAACCTCAGCAGGAAGATGAGCCTCAAAATTATACGCCTGCAGCCCTTTACTATGCCTTTGCTGCTTTTTCAACTCATCTCAAGCTTGTCACTAAATTTAGCGGATTCTTGAGAAACTTCTACAACGCAGAAGTCTTTAATGCTATTTTCGTAAGTTCCACAACTTACATAACTGAAAAAGGACTGATGGTCCTTCATAATATTTCTAGTTTGAATTTAACCCATACCATTTTAATGTGAAATAGCGCGAAGAAACTGTACTCCGCATATTAGTTATTGAAATAATGACTCAAGTGGGCTTATTTAATATTGAAGACGCAACGAATGCCATGGTTGTTTGCTTGCAAGTAAGTCACAGCTTTTCTCAAACCTTCAAGTCCATTCCTTACATATTCTAATGGACACAAATCTTTGTAGGCTGTAATAAATGATACGGGCGAAGTGAAGCTAATGGCATTGCGATGCATTTTCGACTTGGTTCTACAGTACGGTCTAGATGCTTTCCAAGGTATAAAATTAACTTCATTATTCTGGGTTGAATCACAATCTAAATATATGATCATTTGAACAGATCCTAAAATATTGAATGTCTTCAACCAAATGGAAGAGGATCATGAGGAAGATATGACAGTAGCTGATCTCTTACGGCAGCTGTTGACTACGTTCATTCGCGCAACCGTAAGGATTATATTGTAGAATTCAGAATCTGCTCTCAGTATGACAACAGCATAGTCGCATTCACACATTTGTTTTGATGCCATTAGGGAGATCCTTTGACACAGCACATTACCGTTCTGGGGATGCTAAAACTGCTCATCATGGGTAGACTGAAACACCCCAAGATCGTCGCCACCTTGCTTACTTTCTGGGCCAATTCAGCAAACGGTGAGCTTTCAGTTTGTTTCCCCGTCCTCATTATTTTGTAGCTGATTACATGAGTTTGAATTGTTTTCATTTCCAGATGGAACAAAGGTGTACCATGATATCGGCTCGGGTTTATCAACCTTCGTCCAGCAGTCCAGTGAAAAGGCTGAGACAGTGGCCAAAGCCTTAGTGCCAAGGTAAATGGTCCTTATATAATAAATTTCTTACAAATTTTCATGAATTCAAAATAAAAATCTCATTTGATTGACAGCGTGAGCAAGGTTATCACAGCTCCTTCCAATTCCAGCTTCCGGAGAGTGGACCCAGAGAAACTAATGGGCTTCATAACCATGCAGACGGATCAGTCAAGGCTGAAAAATCTTTCAAAACCTCACGTAAGAAAACCTCAAATTTGTCTTCAAATTTCTTTCCATGGATTATTCTGAAAACAGTTTAGGTAAAAATTTTATTCCGTATTGCAGATGCCTCATGAAATAATTGCCTTTGACGTCATAGAAGAAATCCGGAAAAGACCTCTATGCACTGACAACGTAATATTTGTCAAAGCTTTAAAGGGACTCTCTTTGGTAGGAATTACCCGTGAGTCTCTAACAGAACTGAAAGGTAAACTAAAGCACGTGATGAAAGAGGAGTTGAGGACGCTGAAACTGAGTCTGTCGGCCTTTGGAAAGTACTTGGATGAGTTGGATCCAGAGGTGAAGAAGCTGGATGATATGTCAGATCCAGAGAGCTCTGATCTTGAGCCTGAAGATGATGACAAAACAGACATGTTCAATTCCATGAATTCCACCGTAGTTGAAAAAAGTGTCTTGTCCAAGTCCAAGGTGGCATCCACCTCTCACAGAACCAATGCGGAAGACAGTGATGCAATTGACGAGGATGATGAAGATGATACGCTTGTTTCCAATATTACCACAACCAAGAAGAAGAAATCCAACGGCGTGTCACTGACCAAAAGCAGAAGCTCGAGGAAGTAGACATTGATTTCTTTTTGACAATCCAACCATGCATGCTATAGTCTGTATGCAGCAACAAAGGGCCGTAAAGGTAGTTGTTGGACAATAATAATAACATTTAGTATTCATCTTTCTTCACTCATCCATTTGGACAGGTGATGTGTACTTGTTTACGAATTTTATGACATATGATTTTAAAATATTTTAGCAGTATAGAATAATATTTGCAGGGAGCTTTTCCCAATTTCAGTCGAAAAAAAAATGTATTAATATCGTCAACGAATGTTCGCTTATCGACTTAGCGTATTTTCTAAGCACATCAATTTCCTCACAAGTTCATAATTCTCAACTGCAGAATGGGGCGGATTGGTCAAAGCCATTTCTCTCCTTGCACAGTTAGGCATTTTACTTAAATCATTTGTAAAAATAATCACATATCTACTAAAATGAATCCAATGATGACTAAAACTATTTTGAATACATGCCACATTTCCTCGTTGAATAAACGGCTAATGAGTAATGCTTTGAACGTAACATAACATCACAATAAATTTATTTATTAAAGCTAAGCACTCAAAATTATTCTAGAAATGCGAACATTTAAGTTGTCACCACATGTGAGCGAGGACGTCATTAGTGGGTATTGGGTTGAATGAAAATATATGCACCTGGTCAAATTCATCATCAAGTTTTCATCGAGACTTCCACAGACTAAGTTCTGTAATTTTTTATCAATCTTCCATGTACTCTGACTTGTTCGTGCTTTTACAACAATCAATGTATAATTCAAGGCGACAAGTTATAGAATATTAGTGGGCATATGTAACAAAGCCTAACGAAGAATAGTAGTTTTTTTTTCGTAGGATGTCATTCATGCATTCCCTATTTATTTACACAGTCCACTATAATAATTCCCATGAATGCCCTTGTTAAGTACCCTCTGTAGACATTTAGTTTACCAAGACACCTGTAGAAAAAGTCGTATTTACAAGATGACAATAATAATAAAGCAATAATGTCGCACGATTCCCCGAATTCACATTCAATCCCATAGGAAAGCTTAAGCTGGTTCTTCAAACTTTTAAAGCCACTTTAATGACACAGCCACCCACAATGCAGAGATGACATTCATTAGCACCATACCAAGTGAAATCTGGAACTCGCACACATATTTACTTTTTTTCCGCCTTCAAACACGTCACTTTTAACCGTTAATGCGCTTACTTATAACTAGAACTATTCCTGTACAGCCTAAGACCCATATATTATTACACAAGTCGGGCGGCGAAAGTTAGCAAATCAGTCATTCTCATTTCCTAAAATCCAACCACTCAAAATAATGTCCTCAAAAAAATCCTTCTTTTGTACATGGTATATAGTAGAGCCCTTGATAGAGCCTTTGAATTTTCCAAGTCACCTTATAATAGTTACTATTCTATTGTACATACATATAATAGTTACTGTACCTTCGCATGACAACAGCTTGGCGGAGATAAAACTAAAGCAATAATAATAACACCGAGAGATGAACTCAATGCCACCAAACCAGCACGTTTACAAGCTTTCCAATCACCAGCTATAACTGTTCACAAAATCCACCAGACAATACTCACTTCCTCCCTACCCAACATTCACAAGAAACATGTTGATGAGAATACTCTGAGTAAAGAACAAAGTACTACTTGCCACACGGGTATGGATTCGGGGCATAGAAAAGCATGATTTGTTAAAAATTATTAGACTTCTTAGTTATACATAAATATGGTACTCGAAATGGCAATACAGAATATGTGTAGTAGATTTTTAAGGAAACGTATGAACAGATCTCAACATCATGTCAAGAAGGGCTAACAACACATTTTTGTACCTCAAAATTGTATGAATAATTCCGTTATACAAATTTCAATAATAAAATCATCATTTCAGTTGAAAATAAATTGCAAAATTCGTTGTTGTTGTTGTTGTCGTCGTCGATGATGTCCATCGCTCCGACCGGTTGGAAAAATACCTGGATGGCCTGAGAAGAACTCCGGCCTTGTGTATAATCTCCAAAATTCATCCCTTGCATGGCTCCCTAAAGGCGTTGCATTTCTTCAAACTTGGTCTTGGACTTGGTTCTGCCTTTCATGGGGAAGAATTCCACACCAGCAGCTTCATCTTCACCACCTTCTAACAGCGTTTCCCTTCGCTTGTCACAAGGACTTCGACCGAACAGTTCATTGACAATCCTTCAATTCAATATGAATACATCTTATTCCTTCCTCGCCGTGTCAGTTAACTGTACACTCTTTACACGGCTTATACCCACCACCAAATCTAGTCAGTCAGTCAAGATTTTCACAAGCACAGGGAATCATTGCATGATTTTCTTAAAAAATAAACCACGCATGACTTTATCAAGATCAAACTCCAAGGAGATAATTCAAAGTCTACAGTCATTATATCATAGCAACAAAAATAAAATCAACTGTGAGCTTAACGCTATGGAGATAGAACTGTGGAGATTCCTTTCAACGAAAACGTAATACCAAAAAAAAGTGGTCTAGGAGCACGACATGTAACACTCATCTTCATCATCCTATGGCTTCCGGCAAATTAAAATTCCTTTCAGGAGCTTAAAAAACTGTGAACCTGCTGGTGCTTTCTGTTCTGAAGTGATTCAGTGTTCTGAGGTCATAGTGTCAGGAGGCACTCCAGTTCATCCGTCGTCCCCGCCTCTTCCAAGATCAATGTGTTATTCAGATGGCTACACATATATATTTTACAATTGCATTATTCTCTGATCCTTCTACTAAATGTTTCCAAAAAACTCGTGTGCGACTTCTAGCGTTCGACTTAATGGCCATGCAACAGCTTCCGACGGAGCGAGCACACAGACGTATAAATAAAATAATTACATTAGAGTCAATTCCCTGTTACCACTTAGAAGAAAAGATAGGAAAGGAATTCCGGCTGCACTGAAATGAAAATCATGCTTCCATACCCCTGCATAGTGCATTACTTGATCATTACCTTGAATCATTTTGTTGTTGTTTTTGTTGTTGTCAAAGCATTATGAGTGAGAGCTAAGAAGCTTAGAAAGTAACTCATTCAGTCAATCAAGACGACACAGACGACTGTTCAAGTCAAAAAAATTAGATTAGCCCCAGCTATAAAAAGTATAATAGTGGACTCTATACTGGATCTGTTCAGGATTTTGTTATTTTGCAGCAGAATAAACAAAAGAAAAATAGAAAGCCGTGGAAAGCTTTCCTTTGTCACTTCACAAAGTTCTCCCATCATAGCACTCAAGTAATAAAAAAAAACCATTTCATGCAATAGTTCCCCCGCTTTTCAAATAATATTACAATCCATGAATGCCCCAATTCAGGATTGTAAAGACATGACGACGACGTTCATTAATAAAAGCCCCACAAATTTTTTTTTACATATGCCCGTTAAATGCGTATAATTTTTTTAAATAACATACCCACTGATGGCACTGCTCGCTTTTGAAAACTTAGAGGGGTCGGGTATAGGTCCCATGTCATCTAGGCCACGATGCACGGAAACAGAGTCAAGGTCCTTAGTCCCATAGTTACGTAGCTCCATCGCCTTCATGTACTCAAAGGTGGCCAATTTTTCTCTTGTTGGCTTTTTCCATCTAACACGGGAAATGAAAGATATCCGTAGGACATTCATTCATAAAAACTAGACTAAAAAAAATAAACAAGTTTAACTTCCTTACAGCTTTAGAAGCAGAGATGAGCACACTACGGAAACGGAACTCATGGCCATCGCAGCGGAGCCCATCCAAGGCTAAAATATATCAGGCATATTTTAATCAGTCGCACCTTTCAAATTTCATAACTAGACTGTGATAACTCAGAGAGTCAAATACCTGAAGCATGAACCCCCAATAGCTAAACGCACCGGCTGCAAGCGGAATCCCGATTATATTATAAACACTTGCGAACAAAAAGTTTAATCGGATTCTGCGGACGGTTGTGCGACTCAAGTCCAAGCAGGCTATTACATCCAGGAGGTCATTCTGAAATCAACGATTTAATTACCAAGCCGTTCATAAAACCATTCATACAAAAATCAAGAACCACTCTGGGTCAAAAGAAGAAATCTTACCCTAATGAGGACAACATCCGCTGCTTCTACAGCCACATCTGTGCCAGATGCTATGGCAATACCGACATTGGCCTGGGCTAATGCAGGTGAGTCGTTGATTCCATCACCCACCATGGCAACTTTGTGACCCTGATTCTGAAGTCTTCGTATTTTCTCAACTTTGTGATTCGGAAGAACTTCTGCATATACCCTGTTTATCCCAACCTGCCTGGCTATGGCAGCTGCAGTTTTCTTATTGTCCCCAGTTAGCAAAATTACATTCAAGCCGCGTTTTTTCAAAGACCATACAGTCAAGTGGGCTTCCGGTTTCACACTATCCGCAACGCCCAGCACGGCACATAGAATACCTGTACAAGCAAAATTGTATTTTACAACCTTAATTGTCTCAACCATGAAAAAATCCTCCAAGTTCCCTATATCAGTTAATAATAATCCTACATACCATTTATGGCCAATATGACTGCAGTCTGGCCTTGATCTTCAAGTGCTGCCATGTCAGCATCCACTGCAGTCGATACCTGAATTCCATTACGCCGCATCCATTCTCTGTTTCCTATCAGCACCTACAAGAACAAAAGAAAAACATTCCATGGAATTTAAAAAATCCATCACTTTCCCTTATATGCTCCATGACTCTTACCTGAAACTTCTCACTTTGATCAGTGTCGCTCAGTGCAACTAACTCCGCGTCGCTGCACAAGAGATCTAATCTGGAGCTTTGCTGTTTTGACACATCTACTTCCACTTGGTTGATGTTACAAGTTTTTCGCAATTGTCTGCAATAAAAATTCCTCCAAGTCAGTGGTGCACGATCATAACAAGGCATTACATTGTAAAGGTTGGAGCTTCCAGTACCTAAGTTGACTCCTCTTCAAACTGTACTCTTTGAGTTCTGTAGACTCCGCAGCACTTTCTAGCATGTCTTTAAAATGAGAGACATGGGCTCGCAAGCCACAACCAGGCACAGTCTGAAAGTCGTCACATCTTCCCGATACTTCCGTTGTCAAGATGCTCTTGACAAATCTCACGATTGCTAATAAAAGACGATAACAATAAATTTAAAATTCATACGGCATACACAATGAGGGTGAATTCTAACCTGTTCCTACAGGATGTTCACTACTACTTTCCGCTACAGCGGCTATTACAAGCAATTTGTTGAGGGAGCAGAAACTTTCACTAGCGTAGAGTATCACACGGGTCAGCATTGGTACTCCGTGTGTGATTGTTCCAGTCTTGTCGAAAACAACTGTCTGAACCTGAATAAGAATTTAGTTTTTGAATCAGAACTCGATAGGAGTTGCAAAAAGTTTAAATTAAATACAAAAGTATACCTTATGTGCGTTTTCCAATGGCTCAGCACCCTTGATAAGGATTCCATTTGTAGCACCAACGCCGGTTCCTACCATGACAGCCGTCGGAGTGGCAAGTCCAAGTGAACATGGACATGCGATGGCAAGCACTGTCAAAGCGTAGCGGAATGCATATTGAAGAATATTCTCGGTAACACTGTACCGATGCTTGTCATATTCCTTTAAAAACACATCGAAAATTTCCATGAGCATAAATGAGTACACAAAGCATCCCAGTAAAATTAATTACCTTGATATTCAATGCGTCTGGGTTGATGTACCCAATAACAATCCAAGTAACAAGAGTAACAACTGAGACACCCACTACGACGGGTACAAAATAACCAGCAATGCGGTCAGCCAATTGCTGAATGGGAGCTTTGGATGTCTGCGCTTCTTCTACAAGACGAACGATTTGTGCAAGCGTTGTATCATCTCCTACTTGCGTTGCTTTTATTAAAAGCGTTCCATTCATATTCACAGACCCTCCAATGACCAATGATCCTACAAAGAACAAAGTCAATCAGTTTTCTCCGTCCTTGTACTTTCATCAATACGTAAGTAGGTAAGTGCATTACCGCATTTTTTGGTAACTGGCATTGACTCTCCTGTTATCAGTGACTCATCACACATAGACTCGCCATGAATAACTTTTCCATCTGCAGGAACTTTGGAACCGGGTATTATCTAAAACAAACAAACGCAATAAAACCTGTGGATTTATGGCTTGAATTATTTGAGTATACTCCTCAAATTATTAGAGTACCTTTATGACGTCCCCACGTTGGACGAGATCAACCGAGATTTGTCTCTCGGAAGTGATCTGAAAATTTGGCGTCACTGTTACAACTGTCGCTTCTGTTGCTTTCAATGACATAAGCTTAGCTAAAGCTTCCGAAGTTTTCCCCTAGAATAAATATTCCCAAGTTATTAATTCATTATTACATTACACAGCGCATACTTTTCATAGAAAATTACCTTAGCGATATGTTCTAGCCACCTTCCTAAACTAACAAATAGGAGCAACATGGGTGGCGTATCGAAAAACGTCATTGGACTAGGATTGTGTCGTGACAATATGGAAGCCATAAGTACTATACACGAATATAAGTAAGAAATGGTCGTTGCGAGCATAATGAGAACATCCATGTTTGACGTCTTGTGCTTAAGTGCCTTCCAAGCCGCAACATAGAAGTGTTGACCGCCAATGAACTGGAAAAATTTGGAAAACAATTAGGAATGGATACTGATGAATAAACTTATCATAGTAGTAATACCACACACCTGAACTGGAGTCGCAAGTATGAAAAGCAGTAAGTTTTCTAGGGATAATCCATCAATGATACACATGGGCCACATGCATTTATCGTGGGCATGTTCCATGTCCATAATAAGCATGAAGTACATCATGATTAACATGCTAGGAATACCAAAGATACAACAAAAAAAGAAAGAGTTCCTCCATTTCCTTGTCGTGTCACGATGGTCTAAATTCCTCAAGTCCCGACTGCTCCCTAAACTCGCCTCAAAGCCCATATCCTGAAACGAGAATTACGCCTGCATTAAATTCAATCCAGGTCGCTACATGATCAGCTCAACTTGTTCACTCACCAAAATATCATCAATAATATCCCTTGGTCCCGTCAGCTCTGGGTCGAACTTAAATTTGCCCTGTTGAAGGGCGAGTGAAACACTTGCTTCCAATACACCTTTCCTTTTCCTAATTGTTTGCTCAATATTATTAACACACGATGAGCAAGTCATCCCTCCAATCTGAAAAACGGACATGCTTTGTCAAAGCTTCGTTCTATAAGGTTTATTACCAGATTCAATATCTTTTTTGATTTAGCATATTCGTACCTGGATTGTCACCTCACCAGACTTGGGCTGCTCATCCATCACTTCAGAGTCAAAGCCTAATTCGGTGATTACGTTGGCGATTTGTGAGGGAAGGACTCTGTAGGCATCATACTTGACTTCCGCCCTTCCTCCCATAAGCGAGACCGCAATGTCCATTACCCCTGAAATTTGAATCACAATCATTAGATGAGACACAAACATTTGGTTTTCCATTTAGCTGTTCTTACCATCAATCTTCTTCGCTTGCTTTTCAATGGCAGCGACGCAAGACGCGCAAACCATTCCCCCGACGCGTAAGACACATCGGTCATAGTCACTTTTATTCCCAACTTCTTCATCCATTTTGTCATCCATTTCCAATCTCAGCTCAGATGTGATCTACTGCTTTATCCAAGTTAATGTCGACCGAGCTGAAAATAAAAAAAAACAAAGGAACGTCAACAACAACTCCTGATATATCGCTTCCCTGCTATAAGCCAAACTGATTCACTGAACCTTGAACCTTGTCTCACATTCACATTTTTTAGCCTCTTTTTCAACCTCAAAAATTACTTGACTGACATTCTCACAAACCACCCTACTGCACAAAAATGCAGAACAACTTTAAAGGAAGTTAGGATGAGTCTACAAAATATTTGTTCTTACTCATCTAAAACAAATGATGTTGCTCAAAGCCCAAGTATGATAACTGCACTGAAAGCATGTTGACATGTAAATATAGACTGACTACGTCGCATATTTTTAACACCGGGCTTACAAGATTTAATGAGACAAGTGCACTCACAACTGGATTCCATGAAACTATTTAAATCCTTTCACTATATGAATCACTAAATCACCTTTTGACTATTATTATGTCTAGTACCGAAACTCTGGATTAATCTGATGACTGCTGCAGCTAAAACCGTCTCCTCCTCATGGCTACCGTTTAAATTTTTCTATAGCTTCCTGCCACACTTGATAATTAAATGGCCAACAGTCATGTCAGTCAGGTCTGTTGATAATTGTACTCTGTATACTCATACTACTACTACACTACTTGATACTTCCAAAATCTTCTCCCTTACTCCCCTTGACGATACTGATGAAAACTGGATGAACACAAATGATTTATTTTCGGCTGAAAGAGCCATTATATTGCCGGAATGAATTGAATGCGAAGGATGTCATCAGATCGGTCGTTCAAACATCCAAAGCATCATCTCTCTCACATCATAAACTGTGTGCACACTCCTAGAATCAATATGCTTCCGACAGTCTTCTGTATACCAAAAAAAGTAGGCACCTACATCCAGTAGGAATTGAAGACGTCTTCTGAATCTTATAGTTTTTCTCTCAATATCCCAATATCACCCATCTGCTTTAGTCTCTCTCCTCTCACACACAACACTAACAACACCCACACAATAATCTAATATCTCTTCCTAGAACAACATGTTCAATGGTCACAGCCCCCACTCATCATGTTGCCCAGGCGAAAATAGATATTTATTTATCATGTTTCACTTTGCTAGAATTCTATACTAGTGGACAGACGGCAGACATTAAACAAGAACTCTTCCAATGAGGAAACTCACTGTAAGAAAATGTTATAAAGTCGGCCATAAGAAAGGCTTTCATCGATAAACTCATCACATCATCATCATTTAGATACTAAACCACAGACTGGACATGACTCCCATCACGTATAGAGAGAGCACTTAAGCACACATTCATATCCAGACAGCCTCTCTGTAAATAATTATCTCCTCCTCTGATTATTCTTACAAAGAATCTTGTTCTCGAGAGTACTATTATTGCAACGCAATAAACATATCGGGGGACTGACTGAACTGATTATCCTTTAGGTACTCTAAAATGAAAATAATTTAGTGTACATACCAATTAATTATGTAGTGTTATTATGTTATGATTGTGTGTTATTAATTTAGTGTGATTTACCATTGAAGTGGATGCTCAAGTTCTTAATAATAGACGTCAGTTGCGATCCATTCCCCTCCCCGAACTGTTCACTTTTCCAACTTGTTGTTGTTATACTAACGGAAGTTGTCATTCACAAGGCTGAACCACAAAACAGAACTAAACAATTACCTATGTACACAAATATAATTCAGAGACAGAGAGCAAGTGTGAATTAATTATTTTTTGATAGATGATCATCACACAGCTAGAAGAAGAGCTAAACTTATTGAAGGTCTTGTTGCGGTTGCGACATTTTGATGAATGAATGTGGGGCTCAGCTCACCTGTGCCAATTTCAGCTGATTTCATTCACACCGCCCAAGTCCCAAGGATTTAAAGTGCAACTCAATGGCTTAGTACGAGTATTGAAGAAAGTTTTTTTTTCAGATTTACATGCAATTATTTCAGAATTTACTCAGCTCCTTCTGAACAACAACTGTCGAGTATGGAATCTCTTTGAATTGCATTATAAATGCATTCACTTTGAAATCTTGGAAGAGTTCGTGTCGTTTTATCCTTTTCCTCGTCATGATTGTACGTAGACAATTGATATAAAAGTTTTTTATTTTTTATTATTGTTCCAACTAATATTCATGTTTACAAATGTCACAGCCATTAAAAATAGGTAAAATATAAATAAGAAATATATTATTGCTGTACGCAAATTCATAGCCCCTTTATTCATATAGCTATAGCTGTGGTATTTAAAATAGAGTTTGACGTAGTCAATAACAAAGCCAATTTTTTTTCAATATAAAATTCAATCCGAATCCGAACGAGTGCCTATCGAGGCTGTCATTAACGATACACAAGTATAAATAAATCTTCAAAGTATTAAAAAATAAAAATAAAATATTTCCTGGGTAGTAGCATATAGCGCTGGCGCTGCACTGGTTACAATGCCGTTGACACGCGCATTGGTCGTCATGAAATATTTTCAGTAGAATACAAAGTGTTAAGAGAATAATCACAGCTGATTTTAAGATAATAATAAAAATTATTTACAATTTTTTCATATTCCTTATATTTACTCTAAATGCGGCTTCATGCGTTGTCTCTTCTTTGAGTAAACATTTAAAAAAAAATGCGAGTCTAAGTGATGCTGCGGAAAACTCCGTATGAAAATATCAGCGCTAGAACCTTGAAACCAGAAAAGGGTTGGATTAATTGAATTTTTCTGATTGAGTAAAATAGTTTTTAAATGGACAGAAAATGAAACTTACCAAGATGCAAGCGACACCGATACCGACGCCTCCTACTATTCCGGCACCTTCCTTAAAACGCATGAGGCAACCAGTGTCCCAAACTTTTGATGGACTCGGCGAATGCGTGCAATCAAAGTCCTGCAAGGGAGAATAACAAACTTTAATTGGATTCACTATTATTACTGCTGTAGCTACGGAAGTTAGTAACTTGATTACATCGTTATGCTGGCAGCAACTCATTGGCACCTTCTCTTCATCATGGAATTCACGTTCCCAATCTGTGTAGTTGAGCACTCCGCAGCATTTGAACTGATCAAAATAACCCAAGTCACACAAAATATTTTGAGAAATTCAAAGTGAATGGATAGAATAGTAATCAATCACGATAATAAGTCCCTACCGCATGTTGGATATTGTCCCATGCACTCTTGATGAGCGGATTTTTGTGATACTCTCCGATAGTGCGTTGCATTTCTACTTTCAAGGGCTCGGACCCCTTGGCCTTGAAGACATACCCCAGAACACCTCCGATGAGAAGGACGACGAAAAATATGAGGAGAACGATGATGTACTACAATAGAAATGTTCATGATCCAATCAATCAACGTTTCATAAACCTCAAATGGACCCACGCACAAAGACCGTTCCCATGTTTACAGTATCCTCATTTCTTTTAAAAATAATTACCGTTAATAAAAAGCATTTGATTTCCTTGACAGCTCCATAGCAGCCCAGAAAAGCAAAGATGACTATACAAATCCCCGTACCAATCAGAACATGGGATGCACTACGGTAGAGGCTGTCGTCCACAAGATCTGCGAAGATGGACTGGTCATGTAATGTTACAGCACCGACTGCCGTTACAGCCATCCCTCCAAACTAAAAAAAAACAATATTTTGACATCAATTAAACATTTACCACAACCTAGGCGTCGTCCATTGTACTAGGAGACCTCTAAAACTGCTGGTTGAAAAAACTTACCAGGATCACAATGTTGGCTACAAACAAACTGTACTTCATACATTGTCCACACCCGTCCATTTTGACTCCTCTTCCTATATTGTTACAAAGAATCACCATTTAGCCATGATTATAACACCTGAGTTTACAATTATTCCAACACTGATACAAATTCGTCGGCCGATTCTCCTTGAAACTGACCACCCAGACAGCCTATACTTTCAGTGATACTAGCATGATCTCAGTTAGTTACTCCAGGATATTTCTGGACCTCCGTATTATATAAAAGCCCACTGTAGTCTTGGTATCCATCGAGAAATAAGTTCTTCGTTATTAGTATTTCATGAATCAGGGAAAGGTCAGATAAATTAGTAAACAGAACTTGACATTCAACCTTCTAGCTATTGCCAGTCATTTGATAGTGTGGATTTTTTCTTCCAACCATTTGTAACAATGCTTGTCAAGAGCTGGATATTACATTAGGAAGGAAATTAAACATGCTGTTTTTTACATGTGACTGGGATATGGTATACAAGCTGAACATGGACAAATCACAGAAGGAAAGACCTCCAACTGACTCAGCAAAGTGACAGTGAATGTGAATATAACATTCTAGCTCAACTACACACTAACACAACACACACGGATAGAATTTTGCACAGGAGTCTCCTAGTGCTATGCTACTATGGAGTCAGGTTGATTCCAGGGGCGATGTGCTATTAGTTGAACACGACACAGAGTGGACTCCTTCCCATAATAAGATTACTATTATAGAGCGACGACAAACAAAACAGACTCTCACGCAATGCAATCATCATCCCAACTCCCGTGTAATTTAGATGTCAGCAAGGTATATGACATCAATATGACTACAAAATTAAAACAGAGTCCTTCATACTAAATAACCGAGCTCCTGTAGACGTCCCAAAAGAACAGACTATGTCATAATAATCATGGACATTTATATCTGTCATAGTGGCGGCAGGCAGGCAGGTAGGAAATAAAAGTGCTCAATAAGCACAGAGTGACTCTTCCTAAAGGGTACTGCTAAAGCGTATTCGTGCTAATCCAACAGTGTCAAATCGACTCGAGTACCTGAACATTAAGGGCGAGAGAGCGAGATATTTGTGTACGTTTACAGTAGCGTATAGCTGCATTGGACTTGAACACACTTAAACCAATCTCGTCAAGTCCAAATTTACGCTACATAAAATTTTAATTAAGAAAAAATGTAACAAGACAGCACACGCTGGAACTTTCCTGCTTAGCCAGACCTCTTATAAAGACGAAAACATGCCAGTATGTGTGTATGTATGCCCTTACAATGCCAAAGTCATACATCATGCTCCTTGAAGGCTTATTTCAAGAAGTTGCCTGGAGCGTGTCTAATACTACAGCTCCCCATACTCACAAAAGTTGTGTAAAAATGAATTAAACTCAGCCTTCCATAAATAAATAACTATAATTCCCTTCTTCTCTTGCTCATGTAACTCAGCTTATCGATGAACATAACAAGAATCTAGTGTAAAAAAAAACCCACAATCTCCAACTAATTCAATCAATCCTACAGGTGTGTAACTTGCATGGCCTTCAATCTTGAACATTATTTCTTAAACTCTCTTTCTGCTAACGATTTGCAGTATCAGATTCTCGCCTCATACCAATAAAACTACATGACTCAATCAATGCCTTACTCTCAAAAACTCTGCGATGATATTCTCCTGGGATTATAGAAGTCCACTAGGGAATCCAGACAAGTTGTATACAGTGGAGCAATGTGCTACTACACCTTTAGCTCATCCTTTCACAACAACCACCAGTAAGGTTTACCTCCAGACTTAATCTGGCAACTGAAACCTTTAGTAATAGTAAGTAGTAGTATAGTACAGGCAGCAACAGGTGGTATTTAATTTGCACAAGGAAGAATCCCTTTAATCCACACTCTCCTATTATTATTTTTTTGTTTGTTTATTATATCACTCTGCATCAGACAGCACCAGTTGGGCGATACAGTTTAAGGGAATAGTTCCGAGGATTCTTCCAGTATTAAAACAAAACAAGAACAAAAAACAAAAGGACAGAGAAGTGAGAGGAAGTTGAGCTTGCCATATATCGAGAGGAACTGCAGATTTTTCTGGTGAAAGTCAAGAGTCCTCGGACGGAGAGTGACAGGACTGTCCTCCTCATTTCGAGGACGCCTTCATCACATTCTGTATTAAAGATACATAAATTCGCTCAAGGAGCGCGTAGCTTCGAATACCTTACACAGATTACAGGTAGGTACTCACTTACTTACTTACTCATAGTACTTTTACGCTTTGGCTTTATATTAGAAAAAAAATAAGCTACACCCCTGACTGCATACACAAAGAAATAATGCGAGTTAGTATACACAAGAACATATGATTTCCAGTTAATTCATCAGCAAACATAAGACAGTGTAGTAACTCTACAAAAGTTGTTAAAGCAATTGCATAGAGAGAGAGATAGCGACTGTTAATTAGACTTGGTCATTTGTGATACTGGCCTTCGCACACCCGTGTCCCCGTCCCATACCAGCGGCATATCGCATTAATGTCCTGCAGCAAGGGCCATCAATCAATAATCATAGTAATAAGAACAAAACTACTACTACGCCCTAAAGGGCCCAGCTTATTTACTCCCATGTATTCATCACCT